>JBCEWC010009815.1:0-18325 GCA_038996855.1 Solanum aculeatissimum
TTGAGAGGCTTGTTTGGGGTTCCTTCGGGTTCCTCATTTGCCATGTCACGTCTAGGCCCTAGGCTTGGGTCGTGACACTCTGGTAACCTTTATAAAATGCAAGCCCGAGATCAAACTGTGCATCACGATCTTCAGCCACACCCTTGCTTCCCTATTCATGTTAGCAAATGGGAAGAAAAGGTAGAATCTTTGATACCCATGCCTAGTCCAACGGGTTGTGGGTTGGGACCCCTCTAAGATGTGCCTTATGTGCTCATATTGGAGTCGTATCTACAATTCAGTCAAGGGAGTTGACGACAGTTCAAGAGTCCCAAGTAGATGATTGATTGCCTCTGGGGATAGATTGACATCCACCCTCCTCACATGGACGAAGTGCGACCAATTTTGGGGTTGGAAATTTGCATAGAACTCGCTAACCATGTTAAGGTTGCACTCCACTGGGTTCGCAAATAAAAACTCCATATGGAGTTGCCAAATTCGTGCCATGATGCGAGGGAACTCCCTTTCTAGACTTTATGATCGGTGGGCACATCTGGAATGTACTTCACCCTGGTATAAGCCTGATACCATCTTTTCCCGTGCTGAAGCACCACATTAAGGTCAAACTGACAGTGTTGGCCATGTGGGATGAAAGGTGCATGGGTACTTAGAGTACACCTCAGTCTCTCTTGCGACTACTAGAGGCTACCTCTTTAACAACACGTCGATTCCTAGATGTCATGAATGCCTGTAGAACAAAGTGATCTAGTTAGTTCACAAACTAAAACCTAGACCCTACACCTACAGGATGACCGTTTTCCCCAACCCCACACTTAATTCAAAAACAAGAGGAACAACAAAGGTACTCAGACTTCCCTTTCAACAAAATTATCCCATTAAGGTAATTAAGTTCACACCTCTCATAAGCCATTTAATATAATGCAAACCCTTCCACACTACTCATCTTCCCTCAACCCCATTACCTTCATCCACTACAACCCCCCAATCACAACATTATCAAGAAGTAGAAGTTTAACAACCCAATTCAACCCATGGGTACCAAATTCAAACCAATATTCTATTAAGATATGAAAAAAAGTACCCAACAAACCAACATCACACACTTGCTCCATGGCTTACTCAATGTTAAGCAAGGTAAACCAAAAATAACCAATGGAGTTAACAATTTCCCAAAAAGATCATGAGCATTCCTAGATAACAGAGGGAATTAGCAAACAAACACTCCATAATGATCAATTTGAACAAATTAACCCAACATTACGCCTAGGGTTTCACATATATGGATAACTACACAAATCATGAATACTATCTACTTCAATCAAGTACCCATGTAAACAATCTCACAAAAATCAAGTTAAAAACAAGGATTCTTGTAAAATAAAGAACACCCACCATAAAGAATCATAAATTTCAAATTTTCCAAACCAAACTTAAGAGAAAACATACCTTGTAGTGTGTAGAGGAAGCAAAAATCAACAAGAACGTTCTTGGAGTGGTTGGGTGACACTAATTTGGGAGAAAGATTAGGGTTGGGAGTTGGGAATTTGGGAGAAATTGAGAGACAGTTGAGGGAACGTGGGGAAAATTGGGAAGGGGTTGCATAAATGGGGTTAAAAATGGGTGGGTTGGGTTTAAAAATGGTGAAAAATAGGGTGGGAGTAGGGTTAATTCACCGAAAATTATTTGTCGGTGAAGCAGGTCCGTGACGCGGACCGGTCACGGACTTGCTTTTGAAATTTTTTTCTTTTTCATAAATTCACTTATCTGGAATGCTGACCTTGGCTGGAAAGAGTCTGCGATGCGAACCTATCCTGAACTCTTTCGGTTAAGAATATTTTAGGGTTAAAAAAGATTTCCAAATCCCTGAGCAAATGATAAAATATGAAAAAGTTAATCCAGTCAAAAAAATACATAATGAAACTACGAAAAATGAAAATGCACACAAAGTGAATTAGAAGGGGACTGGTCCACGATGCAGACCTGTCACAAACCTCCCTTCTAATTTAAAATATACATTTTTTAATTCCTAAAACTAAGAATTAAAATACTCAAATTTAAAAATACCTCACCATGGGTTGCCTCCTATGTAGCGCCTGATTTAATATCATGACAGGATACAACATCAATCATCATTCATCGGCTAATTCAATAGCCTTCTCCTCACACTCCACATCGTCTCCATAGTGGTGGTTTACTCGTTGGCCATTGTCCAAGAACATAGACGTCTTGTTTTCATTCTATTGCTCCGCATCACTATGTAGCGTCATGCACACCACTTCAAATGGTCCACTCCACTTGGACCTCAACTTTCATGGAAAAATCTTCAAATAAGAGTTAAAAAAGAGTACCTTTTGGCCCGACTCAAATGTGCGCATAATGATGTATCGATCATGCCACTTTTTGATCTTTTGTTTGTATATCTTGACATTTTCATATGCCTGCAACCTGAATTCATCCAACTCTTATAACTTCTCCAAGCGTTTGCACCTTGCGAGCTCTGGTCTAGATTTAACTTTTTGATAGCCCAGTATGCTTAATATTCGAGCTCAACAGGGAGGTAGAAAACCTTCTCAAACACCATTCTGTAGGTTTATGTACCGATAGAGTCTTGTATGCTGTCCTATATACCCATAGAGCCTTATCCAGTTTAGTGCCCAATCCTTTCTTATATCATTCATAATTTTCTAAAGGATTTGTTTAACTTCTCTGTTAGACACTTTAACCTATCTGCTTGTTTGTGGGTGGTAGATTATGACTACTTTGTGCCTCACTCTGTACTTGACCTGTAGATTCTTCATATTCTGATTGATGAAGTGTTCCCCCCATCATTGATTATAGCCCTTGGATTACCAAAACTTGTAAAGATATGCTTCCTCAAGAACTTGCTCCCCACCTTGAAGTAATTTGTGGGCAATGTTATTGCCTCTACCCATTTGGACACATAGTCCACAACTACTAGAATGTACTGATTTTCAAAGGATGGTGGGAATGGTCCCATAAATTCCATCCCCTAGACATCAGAGATCTTCACTTCAAGGATGTTGTTGAGAGGTATCTGGTGCCTCCTAGAGATGGTTCCTATCCTCTGACATGTATCATAGTTCTTGAAAAAACTTGTAGTATCTTTGAACAAAGTAGGCAAAAAAAAAAAAGATTGTAATATCTTATTGGCCGTTCTTTTACCCCAATAATGCCCTCCATATGGGAAAGTATGACAACACTCAAGCACTTGGTGTGTCTCAACCTCGGGCATGCATCTCCGCACCATCCTGTCTAAACCTTGTTCAAAAATGTAAGGCTCATACCAAACATAGAACCTCACCTCATGTGTCAACTTCTTCTTTTGTTGGCTAGATGTATCTGGAAGGAACACCCTACTCACCAAGAAATTAACAATATTTGTATACCATGGCAACTCAACTATCTCCAATGCCAAGAGTTGCTCATTTGGGAACTCTTCCCTGAACTAGCCTTGATCAATAATATGGATGTCACTTTCCAACCTAGATAAATGATCTGCAATCTGATTCTCACACCGCTTGCAGTCTTGAATTTTGATGTCAAACTCTTGCAGAAGTAGGATCCACTAGATAAGTCTGGGCTTAACATTTTTTTTAATTAAAAATATATCTAAGGGTTGTATGATTAGTGAACACAATCACCTTATTATCCATCAAATAGGAACAAATTTTATCAAAAGCACACACCAATGCTAGCATCTCCTTCTCTGTGACTGTATAGTTTGCCTGAGCTGCGTCCAAGGTCTTACTATCATAGTATATAGAGTGGAAGATTTTATTCTTCCTCTATCTTAGCACTACTCCCACTGATGTGTTGTTGGCATCACATATCAACTCAAATGGGAGCTCCCATTTTGGAGACATCAATATTGGTGTTTCTACCAGTCTCTACATCAAGGTCTCAAAAGCTTGCATACATTGAGCATCAAAAATTAAACTTTACCTCTTTCTCTATCAATTCACACATAGGCCTTGATATATTTGAAAAATCCTTGATGAATCTCCAGTAGAACCCAACATAACCCAAAATGCTTCTGACTCCCTTAATTGACACGGGTGGAGGCAACTTCTAAATCGCTTCAATTTTTGATCTATCTACCTCTAATCCCTTCTTGGACACCTTGTGGACTAGCAATATCCCTTCCTTTACTAGAAAATAACCCTTTTCCCAATTATGGATGAGATTTGTCTCTTTACAGTGAGCCAATACTTTTTCCAGATTCTTCAAACATACCTCAAATGACTCCTCAAACACTGAGAAGTCATCCATGCATATCTCCACAACGTCCTCCACCATGTCATGAAATATAGCCATCATGCAGCTTTGAAAAGTGGCAGGTGCATTGCACAATCCAAAGGGCATTCTCTTGATTGCATAGGTTCCATACGAACATGTAAAGGTTGTCTTTTCCTAGTCTTGACGGGAAATCATGATTTGATTGTACCTTGAGTACCCGACAAGAAAATAGTAGTATTCTTGTCCAGCCAGCCTAACCAGGATCTGATCAATGAGTGACACTGGGTAGTGATCTTTTCTCGTGGCATTATTTAACCTATGGTAGTCCATCCAAATTACCACCTAGTGATCGTCCTAGTGGGGATGAACTCATTTCTTTCATTAGTCACCACTATCATCCCACACGTCTTTGGGACACACTCAACCAGGCTCACCCACTTGCTGTCAGATATGTGGTATATGATCCCATCATCCAACCACTTAATTATTTCCTTTTTGACCACTTTCTTCATCATAAAATTCAGTCTTCTTTGTGGCTGGGCTACCTGTTTATGATCCTCTTCCATGAATATCTGGTGCATGAATAAGCCAGAGCTTATTCCATGAAGATCTTTCATTTACCAGCCCATGGCCCTTTTCTTCTTCTTAAGCACTGCTACAACTGCTTCAGCCTGTGCTGTAGATAAAGAGAAAGACAAGCTTACCGGTTAAGTGTTATTTACACCAAAAAAGACATACTTGAGGTGAGATGGAAGTGGTTTCAACTTTAACTAGGGGATTCCTTAATGGATGGCTTGGGTGGTGGATCCAATACCCTATTTAATGGTTTCACCAACTTATTTGGCATGCTGATATTAGGGTTGTCTAGCACACTAACTATCTCCTTGGCCTCCACATCACCCTCTATCTCTTGATTTAGCAACACTTTTGCTAGAGGGTCCTTGTCCTCCACCTAGTTAACTGTAAACTCTACATCTACCATGGTGATAGTCGACAATTATTCATACATGGTAGGTAGTTTCAAAGCTTGGTAGACGTCAAAAACCTCTACCTATTCATGGGATCACATTGTCAACCCCCTGTTGATACGTTAATCAAATCCCCTTCCATTGCCAAGAATGGGTAACCCAGGATGAATAGGACCTCTGAGTCCTGTTCAAAATCCAGGACGATGAATTCCATTGAGAATATGAGTGATCCCACTTGGACCAAGACATCATCTATTATCCCGTCTAATCTACCAATTATAGCAATATTGTTGTTGGTTTTGGATCTCTAAGACCCAACTTCTTGAACATGGATCTAGGCATCAAATTGATGCTTGCATCCAAATTGTACAATCATCTTACATTGCGACATTATCAATGGTGACTTAGACTATGAAGCTCCCAGGATCCTTCAATTTGGTAGAGAACTTTTCCTTATTCAAGATCATGGAGCTGCATTCCTCAGTGAGTGCCATTGTCTTATATTCTGCCAACCTACTCTTGTTGGAAACTATGTACTTGACATATTTCACGTACTTAGATATACCCTACAAAATATTAATCAAAGATAAGTTAATGTGTATCTAATTCAACAGCTCGATGAGCTTTTCAAAGCTCTCCTGTTTCTTCTTTTTGAATTTCTGAGGGAATGGAGGAGGCTTTGCCCTTGCTTAAGCCTTTACATTTCAAGTGTTAGGTGCACTAACCTCAACTTCTTTCTCTTCATTTGGGTTGTCCCCGCTCTTCTTCTTTGGGACCAACTCGGTTATTGTCTTGCCACTCCTAGTACTCATTGCATTGATCTGCTTGGGGTTGGGGTCTGTATTACCTGGCAACCCTACATGCCGATAAGAATTTTATGCACTTTCTAGTTGCGTAAGTTGTTTCTCAAGATTTTAAGTGGCAATCTGGTTTTGGCAGACATCCTCTACCAGCTTGGCTTGATCTGCCATAATATATTTTAACATGTCTTCCACACTCATCCTTGCTGGCTTGGAAAACTGTTGATGGCCCTGTCCTTGATGATTAGATGTCCCCCTCCTTGTGGTCTATACTGAGGTGGCCCTTGGTGTTGATGATTACTACCCCAAGAGAAATTTGTATGGTTCCTTCAATTGGGGTTGTAGGTATTTCCATAACCTTGATGGCCTCCACCTCTAGATGCATTATCCACAAAGTTTACTGACTCTGGATTATCACCACAATAGTCAACCACATGCTCACTGCTGCCACATACGTCACACCAAGTAGGTTGCTGTTGTTGGACCATGTTTACTGAATCCTACTGTTGTCCCAAGGCTAGGTTGTTGATGTGGGTAGTCAGCATATTTTGAATTGCTGACACTTGTGCTTGTAAGGTTGTCATGGCATCTACTTCTAACATACCTGCTTGCTTTTGCACTATGGGTCTATTCTACCCACCATTCCACTCAAGATTACCATATAAGATCCAGCTAAGCAAGGCATAGAGCTCCTCATAAGTCTTCTACAGTGTCTGTCCACCTATAACAGAGTCAAGTAAAATCTTGGTGTTAGGTTTTAGCCCTTTAATGAAGGTATGGACCAATACCTTGTTATCTTGGTGATGATGGGGGTAATTTATTAGTAATGACTTGAACCTGTCCCAAGCTTTGTACAAGTCTTCTCTTGGATTTTGTCTAAAACTCAAGGTTTCACTACTATATTTTGTTGTATGTCTAGATGGAAAGACTCTTATCAAGAATTTTCTCACCAGGTCAAGTTGTGATAGAATTTGGTGGCTCATACTTCAACCACCTCTTTGCTTTCCCAAGTAGGGAGAAGGAAAACAAAATCAACCGCACATAGTTCGATGACACCCCTAAAGGTGTGCAGGTGTTCTCTCCAAGAAATTTTGTAGATATACTTGGGGATCCTAATGTAGCAATCTTATTAATTGACCATTCGTGTGCAAAACTTGCACCATATTTTTCTTAAGCTCTAATCTCCCACCAGCTGACGGTCTCTGAATATTGTTGGTAACATTTGTAGCCTGTGGAATTGCCTCATCTCTGAATGGCCTAGCCGTCATTGGTGCAGTAACTTGTTCTATCACCTCATTATGTTTATCTTGTTGAGCCAGGATAATAGACGAGATCTGGTATAACAACCCAAACTAAATTTCTGCAACAAAATACGGCTAAGATCAAGTTGTCAACATTAGCACGATCAATAAAGAATTTCAAAAAGATAACTAATTGTCAAATTTAAAGTCTCCATCAACGGCGCAAAAAACTTATTGCTTCCCAAGCACATATAAGTGCATGTGGTCAACTTAAGTAATGTAGTGGCTCTTAGAGATCCAGGATATCGAACCAAAGGACTTTAATCTATCTTTAAGTATCTTCAAAAGACCAAATAAATCGTGTATGTTGTGCCAGAGATAGAATGGTGTAATACTTCCTACTGAATTACTAAAATAAAATTTAACCATCAACTAATTCAATTCCTTACTGAGACTTAACTAATTTAAGCAAACTTCTAAGACTGTAGCCATTTTAGATATGTGTTCTATCCTCAATCTCTCAAGTTATCAATGAGTTTCCTAATTACTAATTTATCGGGTTTAATTTACAATCATAGTATTTTGACCTCTAATGTCTATTCTCATTTACAACTTAACTACATGGTTGAGCGGGGATAGGCGTGAACAAATGAAAATGCATTAAATTTATCATCATGTTTTATTAACCAAGCAAGGTATGGGTAGGTGTCACAGGTCTCCCATATACGAATCATCCTAGAATTCTAGAATAAAAAAGCTCATTGTACTTAGTGTTCTATCCCCTCAACATCATCCAAATCTAAGGTAGATAATGAATTTATTTCATAGTTGGCCACACAATGAAATATAGATTAAAGGAAAATAAGAATAATTATTACGAAAACCCATTCATAAACCCAAGAGAAAGAGTCTAAAATATAATTTGTGGCTACAATTTCAAAATAAGGGAAATTAACTGCTCATTGTTTGAATCAAAAACCATAATAATCTAAGAAACATTCTATGAGTGAAATTAAAAGAGAAAAAGTAGAAAGATTAACCTTAAAAAGATGTTCTTCGACCTTGTCCACTATCCCAACTAAATATGAAAATAATAAAAATATGTTCTATAATAACTTATAAAACCTAAAAATTCTATTTTCTGACTTTTCTTCTCCTTAAACACAAGTTCCATGACGCGAACTGGTTCCATCCATGTGTATTTGTGCATTTTCAACTTTTAGGTAAATTTGTCCTTTCATCAACCCAGTCTGCGACATAGACTGGGTTCACAATTTTGTATTTTTGCACTTTTCTGCTCGCTAAAATTTGTATTGTCATCAAGTATCTCCGCGATGCGGAGGTGTCACTTTCTAGTGTCCTTTGACTTTTATTTTATGGTCATGGATTTGGACCTCCATTCCTGTTTAAAATGCTGCAAAACACAACCAAAAGTGCTTCTCGACCAAGGTTACTTTAAAATAGTAAAATCACATGAAAAATCACCTAGGATGTGTGAATTTATCCTCAAACTATGCTATAAATATGGGTACATTTGGATATTAGGCGTATAAATACGCCTAAGATCATATACATTCTTGAATAATCTTCGACGGAATAAGAACTCTTCAAGTGTAGAAAATGTGATGACTTGATCTTTCAGTCCACTACAACCCAAATCTAATTATATTGTCTATTGGTATGAGACAATCCTGTTATAAAGTCTATATTCACATCCTCCCACTTCTATGTGGGGATTTCAATGACTTGAGCTAAACCTCTCAACTTTTTATGTTAAACTTTCAATTGTTAATACTTGGAACATTCATCCGTGAACGTTGCTATATCCTTCTTCATGTTATTCCATCAATACACTTTTTTCATATTTCTATACATATTTATAAATTTAGGGTGAATAGAATACCAAGAACTATGTGCGTCAGATAGTGTCGTTTCTCTTAGGACATTAACGTAAGAAACACATGAGCTACCTCAGTAAGAAAGTATACCATTGTAGCATCCCTCACGTGCCTCTGAAAAATTACCTTCTAAGTGTAATTTTTGAATATCTTAAAATCATGCATGATTTCACAAATCCAAAATTAAATTCAGTTTCAGCAGGAAACATTGTGTAGGAAAGGGGTGGTCTTCGATTTTTAGATGGATCGTAGAAAAAAATAATTTTTTAGGTAATTTGGGCTTAACTAAAAAAATGTGTGATTAGTCCGTGTCACAGATTTATCGCCCACTAGTGTAAAAATGGCCTTAAGTCTTTTCCTAGGACAAAATAAGAGAGAATTGAATTTTAAGCAAAAACAAACTACTCTGCGACAAGTCCGCGTCATGGACCTGTCGCGCCCTGGTTCAAAAAGTTCCAAATTTTAAGGGCAATTGGGTAATAACTCAGTACCTATATATACAAAAGGCTCTCATTTTTCAGCCATATTGCAGCGCTAGAACTCACAAAAACCTCTCAAAACTCTCTCTAAAACTTTATCAAATTCTTTATTTTAATCTCAAGATTTCAAGAACTACTTTGCATTCCAAGAAAACCAAGTGAAGCCTCAACACCTCCTCAAACTTTTCTTTAAGGAAGTCTCAAGTCTGAGGTATGTGGGCTTCATTCATGGGGATTCTTCCACCTATGAAGCCAATCCTTCTCCTTTGCTAAATTTTCATGATTTTTAAGGTTGAAATCTTTATGGGTAAATCTTATTATGCATTGTATACATGATTGGAGTTCGATTCTTCAAGTATTGATTTGTTAAGCATGAATATCTAATGAAGGATTATTCCATGAGTTGATTTATAATTATAAAGGCTATGCATGTTGGGAACTATGCAAACTATGAAAATATTTGTAAATTTTAATTGGATTTTATGATGCCCAAATTGGGGTTCTACTACAATATTGGTGGGTTGATTTGAAATAATTTCAAGTGAATTAATTTTTATTTTTCTCATGTTTTATACTCTTGAATTGCATGGTTTTAAGAATATGTACATATACCCTCCAGGATTTGATCAAGTCATGTGATAAGCTTTTATGTTGATGAAAGTCTTATTGTAAGACATGTGAATTGTGAATATTGAAAATGTTGAAGGACTATTAAGAATGGTATGAGTTCACAAAAATGTTATGAATGTTAAGAATAATGTGAGGTTCTTTCTTTCATTTTAAGAAGCTTTGATTTTATGAGCTACTCCATGACATTACTATGACATTATGATGCCTTGCATATTATAGCTATATGTATGATTTAAATATTTCTTGGGATTGTGACCTAGCACTGAGCGAGCCTTGGTATGTAGCCATTGTCCCTTAACTATGTTTCCACCATAGGTTGTGAATCACTTGTGACATGACAAACCAAAAAGGGGGAGTTCTCGTAAGGTACATGCCACATAATATCCGGAAGGGGTGGGGTTTCTGTAAGGCTTCTACATTCTATTATTCGAAAAGGGTGGTGTTTCTGTAAGACTCTTCTTTTGTAATCTATCAAAAAGGGGGAGTTCTCATAAGGTAATCGAAAAGGGTATTATTCTCGTAAGGTGGTTGTAAAGTACTTTCCAAAAAGGGGAGGTTCCCATAAGGTGAGTGTTTGGTTTACCTTAGCAAAGTAGACCACCCCTTTATTCAGTGTAGAGTGAACATCAGGATTTTAAGTAGTAGCTCACTTGGTCTTAATTGTCGGTTATGGTCCCTCACCATCTAAGTAGGATATGATTTGGCTATCCTCATGTATGTTTTGACTAAGGCATTGATCATTCATGTTATATTGAGCTTGTATCTATTCACTATGAATATGCATACTGTTAAATTGTGGATTATGTTCCCTTAACGCATTGCATCCGGCATACTTAGTATATTTCAAGTACTAATGTATATTTCCTTTGCCTATATGATCTAACCATGTAGGGACCGGGATCAGAGCTCCTATTTATCCTCTTCCTCCACGTGACTAGATGGATTATTTAAAGATTACTATTGGTGAGTACTCCATGCCGGGGACAATATCCACTTTACTTTCATGCTTTCGTTAAGACTCGTATATTTTTGGATATTTATAATTTGAGGGTGAGCTCGGGAGATGTCTTGGCCCCCGTTCCATTCGTATTAGAGGTGTGGTTGGATATGGAAATGTATGTTTGAGCTTGGCTCCTATTATGTTTATGTAATTATGAAAGACTTTCCTTAGTCCCCTTATTCCCTTCTATGCTTGTTGTATGTACATTGATGAGACGAAAGTCCCAAGTTCCAGTAATATCCCCATAGCATGAGTCATATTTACCTTCCCCTTAGACTTTAATTATTATGCGATTCATGAAAATTCTCTTCCCTAAAATATACTCATAGCTTGAGTTCAAAGTCCCATTTCTCCTCGAATTATTTATTACTTATTTATTTCTTACTTATGCTTCTGCAACTAAGGATATGCAAATGATATGTTAAGATACTTGTTTGGATTGCCTTCGGGTTACTCATCCACCATGTCATGTCTAGGCTCTAGGCTTGGATTATGACAAGTTTGGTATCGTAGAACTAGATTTGTAAATGATCCTTGGAAATCTAACACACCGCATTAAGTAGAGTCTTCTTCATGGTTTTGAAGCATGCCACAATCATGAATAAGAGGCTATGAGGCATTTCAGGAAATGGTTTACTTCTTCATGATCTATGTCATGCTATAGAATTAAATTAAGATTCCCTTTTTCCTAATGGATGGTCTTTTGCTCTTTTAGATTAGGCCATCAAGGAAAATGCCACAAAGATCTCTTATACATGAAGGTGATCCGACCCCTCCAGTTCTTCAAGCTCTCCAAGAAGAAGAAGGGGTCACACATACCAAATACCAGAGTGTCATTGCTTTGTTGGCATAAGTTGTGACCAACCAATTGAATTAAGGAGCCCAAGCTCCTCATACTCCCACCCCAGCTTCAAGAGCGAGGTACTTTACGAGAATGAACCCTCTAGAGTTTTATGGCTCCAAAATGGAAGAGGGCCCCTAAGAATTCATTGATGAGATATATAAAATGCTTGCTATTATGACGTTAGTTCGGAGGATAAGGCGGAACTTGTGGCTTATCAACTCAAGGGACTTACGCAAATTTGGTTTACTTAAATGGAAGGAAGAGAGAGAGAGAACAATGGTCCCATTCCATGGGAGGAATTTATGGTCACCTTTCTTAATCATTTCTTCACTATTAAATTGAGAGAGGCAAAGATGATGGAATTCATGAATCTCAAACAAGGCTCCATGAGTGTGATAAAGTATTCCCTTAATTTCAACAAGCTCTCCAAATATGGTCCTTATTTGGTTATGGACTCTAGGGCAATAATGAATAAGTTTGTGTCGAGGGTATCCAATTTGGTGAATGAAAAATGTTGCACCTGCCATGCTTGTGGGTGATATGGAATTTTCTCGGCTTATGACTTATGTCGAACAACTTGAAAGGGAGATACTTAGAAAGAGGAGGAGTGGGGAGTCCAAGATGGCTCGATATGATGGCAGTTTTCAAGGTGTTAAGGGTGGTCATTGCCAGTAAGGCCACAAATTCCAAGGGTCCTTCAATTCCCAAAGCCAAAGGTTTGCTAATGATATAATGCCTAACCCTGAGGCCCAAGGAAGAAATGGTGGTCAAATTGTTCCTAAATGTGGGAAGTATGGTAAGAACCATGGTGGTAGATGCTATAGAGATGTGGGTGCTTGCTTCGGGTGTGGTAAAATAGGCCCACAAGGTTGCGGATTGTTCAAACAAGGGTAAAGATGGTCTTCCTCAAGGGCAAGGTGCTCAAGTTGATCAAAGAACACAAGGTGGCCAATAAGGGGGTGCTCCATATCTCAACCAGTTTTATGCTCTTCAAGGGAGGCAAGGAGTGGATGAGGTGCCTAATGTTATTACTGGTATGTTATAGATTTTTGATTTTGATGTGCATGCTTTATTAGATCCGGGTGCCACTCTTTCTTTCATTACTCCTTTTGTTTCTAATAAGCTTCGTGCGTGTTCTGAATTGTTGTGTAAACCTTTTGAGATGTCTACCCCCGTTGATGAGTCCATTATTGCTAGAAGTGTCTATAGGGATTGTCCCCTGTCCATATTGCATAGAGTCATGCCTTGTGATTTTGTTGAACTTTGCATGGTAGATTTTGATGTCATTCTTGAGATGGATTGGTTACATGCATACCATGTTTCCATTGATTGTAGAACTTGCAAGATTAAGTTTTAATTTTCTAATGAGCCCGTCCTTGAGTATGTAGGTCATGATTTAATGGTTAAGGGTAGGTTCATTTCTTGTCTTATGGCCCAAAGGTTGATTTTCAAGGGTTGCATTTACTATCTTGTGATGGTTAGGGATGTTGAGTTGAAAGTCCCTCCCATTGAGTCAGTTTCAATGGTCAATAAGTTTCTTGATGTCTTTCCTGATGAGCTTCCCAGTGTTTTTCCCGAAAGGAAAATAGATTTTGGTATATACCTTCTCCTTGATACACAACCCATTTCCATTCGCCCTTACCATATGGCCCCAATAAAGTTAAAGGATTTGAAGGACCAATTAAAAGATTTATTAGAGAAGGTTTCATAAGGCCTAGCAAGTCACCTTGGGGTACACCGGTGTCTATGAGAAAAAAGGATCGCTCCCTTAGAATGTGCATCGACTATCGACAACTTAATAAGATCACCACAAAGAATAAGTATCCCCTGCCAAGGATAAATGACCTATTTGACCAACTACAAGGGGCTAGTCATTTTTCTAAAATTAATCTCTAATCTAGATACCATCAAATGAGGATAAGAGAATGTGATATTCCCAAGATGGCTTTACGGACTAGATATGGGCACTATGAATTTGTTGTGATGTCGTTTGGCTTAACCAATGCACCAGCGAAATTTATGGATCTTATGAATAAGGTCTTTAAACCCTACCTTGACATGTTTGTGGTTGTGTACATTGATGATATTTTGGTTTACTTCTGAAGTGAAGAAGATCATGCAAATCATTTGAGGGTAGTGTTGCAAATTTTGAGAAACATGAGGTTGTTTGCTAAATTTGATAAATGTGAATTTTTGTTGAAAGAATTAGCATTCCTAGGGCATGTGGTGTCGGGTGATGAAATTAAAGTGGACCCCAAGAAGTCAAAAGTGATAAGAAATAGGCCTAGGCCCTTGAATCCAACGGATATTAGGAGTTTCTTGGGCTTAGCAGGGTACTACCGGAGATTTATGAATGGTTTCTCTTCCATTGCTTCCGCTTTGACAAAATTGACACAAAAGAAGGCAAAATTTGTTTGGAATGATGAATGTGAAAAAAGTTTTGAAACCTTGAAAGACAAGCTTACATCCACTCCTATTTTGACTCTACCAAATGGGTTAGAAGGGTTTGTGGCTTATTGTAATTCTTCAAGGGTTGGTTTGGGGTGTAGATTAATGAAAAGTGGCAAAGTCATAGCCTATGCTTCAAGGCAACTAAAGGTTCATGAGCGTAATTATCTCACCCATGATCTTGAATTAGCAACAGTTGTGTTTGCTTTGAAAATATGGCATCATTATTTATATGGGTTTCATGTGGATATGTTCACCGACCACAAGAGTCTCTAATATGTGTTCACCCAAAAGGATCTTAATTTGAGGCAAAAAATATAGATGGAACTCCTCAAGGACTACGATATGAGTATGCATTATCATCCCGGTAAGGCTAATGTTATAGTCGACGCTCTAAGTAGAGTGCCCATGGAGAGTATAGCTCATATTGACGATGGAAAGAAGGAATTGGCGAAAGAAGTTCATCGGTTAGCTAGGTTGGGTGTTAGGTTGGGTGTTAGGTTGGATGAGGTTGAAAATGGAGGTGTGGTGGTTACTGATGGTTCTAAATCTTCTTTGATTGAAGAGGTCAAATCCAAACAAGACCTTTTGTTAGAATTAAAGGCTTTGGTGAAATATGGTAAGCTGGAGGTTTTCTCCCAAAGGAGAGATGGTATCCTTGGATACCAAGGTAGGTTGTGTGTGCCTAATGTTGATGAATTGAGGGGCATTGTTTTGAAGGAGGCAAGTCCTACTCTATTCACCCTGGATCTACAAAGATGTATAGCTAGAGACTTGAGGGAATTGTATTGGTGGGGTGGTATGAAAAGAGATATTGCAAAGTTTGTAGCCGATTGTCACAATTTCCAACAAGTCAAAGCCGAACATCAAAGGTCGGGTGGCCTAGCCCAAGACATAGAGATTCCCACTTGGAAGTGGGAAGAGATCAACATGGATTTTGTGATTGGTTTGCCAAAGACTAGAAAATACTTTGATTCTATTTGGGTTATTGTTGATAGAATGACCAAATCGATTCACTTCCTACAGGTTAAAACAACTTATGGTGCCAAAGACTATGGCAAGCTATACATTTATGAGTTGGTTGGATTGCATGGGGTACCATTGTCTATTATTTTGGATTATGATGTTCAATTCACTTTCATTTTTGGAGATCCTTCCAAAATGGTCTTGGTACCAAAGTTAAGCTTAGCACAACCTTTTATCCTCAAATGGATGGTCAAGTCGATAGGACTATTCAAACTCTTGAGGATATGCTTAGGGCTTGTGTTTTGGACTTTAAGGGTTGTTAGGATGAACATCTTTCACTTATCAAGTTTGCTTACAATAATAGTTATCTCTCTAGCATTAAATTGACTCTCTTTGAAGCTTTATTTGGTAGACATTGTAGGTCCCGATTGGGTGGTTTGATGTGGGGAAAATGGCTTTATTAGGCCCGAATTTGGTCATGGAGGCTTTGAAAAAGGTGAAGTTTATAAGAGAGATATTAAAGACGGCACGAAGTAGGTAAAAGTCCTATTCCGATGTGAGGAGAAGGGATCTTGAGTTTAATATTGATGATTGGGTTTATTTGAAGATCTCACCCATGAAGAGTGTGGTTCAGTTTGGTAAAAAAGGAAAGTTGAGCCCAAGGTTCGTAGGGCCTTATAGAATTTTTAGGAGGATTGGTAAGGTTGCCTATGAATTGGAATTGCCTATGGAAATGAATATGGTCCATTCGATCTTCGATGTGTCTATGTTGAGGAAGTGTGTAGGTGACCCAAGTTCCATAAATCCTTTGGATGTTGTGGGTGTTGTAGAAGATAACTTGATCTATGAGGAGGTCTTGGTGGAAATATTAGATAAGCAAGTGAACAGGTTGAGAAACAAAGATGTGGCATCCTCAAGATCCTTTGGAGAAATCAACAAGTTGAAAGTGCCACTTGGAAAGCTGAAGCGGACATGAAAAAGCGATATCCATACCTCTTCCACTCTATTCAAGCCTAAGATAACAACTCAATCCTATCTATGATGTCAAGTCTTGAATACAACCCTTATGTCATTTTTGCATGCATACATGATCATAGTAACAAATTTTAAAGATTTTGATGTACATGTTTAAAACTTTTACGAATGATGTTAAGTGCATTGATTGCATTCATGTTGGGCTGAAAGTTTTCTAATCATTTCTCTTAAATACGTTCCCTTTATATTCGGAGATGAATGTTCTCAAGGGAAAGATATTGTAGCACCCTTCACCTGCTTTGAAAAAATTATCTTACAAGTGTAATTTTTAAATATCTTAAAATTCATGCATGATTTTGCAAATCTGATTTCATATTTAGTTTTGAAAGGCAAAATTGTGTAGAAAATAGGTAGTCTTCAATTTTTATATGACCCATAGTGAAAAATTATTTTTTGGATGATTTGGGCTTAACAAAAAAAGTGTGAGACTTGTCCACGTCGTGAATTTATCGCCCAAAAATGTAAAAATGACCTCAATTCTTTTCCTAGGCCAAAACAGGGGAGAGTTGAATTTTGAGTGAAAATGAACTACTCTGCGACAAGTCCGCGTCGCGGACCTGTCGCGCCGTAGTTCAAAAAGTTCCAAAATTTAAGGGCAATGGGGTAATAACCTAGTGCCTAATTATACGGGAGGACTTTATTGTTCAGCCATATTCCAACCCTAGAACTCACAAAAACCTCTCAAAACTCGCTCTAAAACTTCATCAAGTTCTTCACTTTAATCTCAAGATTTCAAGAACTACTTTGCATTCCAAGAAAACCAAGTGAAGCCTCAAAAACTCCTAAAGTTTTTCTTAAAGGAAGTCTCAAGTCTAAGGTATGTGTAACACCCTTACTATTAAATCTTGTACGCACTTTCAAAAGGGTGTTCCGTTAAGATAAAATCAACCCCTACTTCATAACTCTTTGACTCAAATCTACAATCATCAAAAAGGAAAGGGGGAGGGGTTGTCTTAGTATAATTTGGTTTACTTTTATGAAATCATATATATTATACATGTCATAATAATATAAGATTAAGGTGTGAAGACAAAAGAAAAGGAATGGAAAAAAAGAGTTTTGGGCAGCAACCATTTCTTGGGCAGCCCTTAACTTACTTATATATATATATATATATATATCCCCTCTAAGGTAAGTAGGTTACAAGACTACTTTAACCTTATAAACTCCCTCATACCACTATACACCAAAGCAATAACGAAAAAAACCTAGTCCCTTTGAGCAAAAGATCAAGAAACCCTCACCTTTTTGTAAGTGGCTAAATTTTGTCTTGAAACTGTGTAGTATGTAGTAATTGTTAATATCTCATTGTATATGGCTGAGTTTTTAGTGTTTAAATATGTTTTGGAAAGCTAATTCACATACCTAAAACTTTTATGTTTATGTGAAACTCTGAATCTGTTCTTATGGTACCGAAAAAGAGGACGAAACACACAGAAAGTTTCTGGCCAATTTTTCGTTTTGAGAAGCCTTCTAAGTACTGTTGTTAGTATTTTAAGCATATATTGATTTTTGAGCTGTATGTTTTGATGTTTATTGGTTACATGAAACCCCAATACATGTATATACAACTTTTATGTTCATTTTGTGATCAAAGTTGATATTTATGGATTCAAAACAGTGGATGCAATTTAAGACAAGTTTTGTCCAGATTCTTGACTTAGAAATTCTTTGTGTGTGCCTGTTAATGTTCTGATTATAAATTCTTGTAAAAAAGGTATTTTGCAGTGATTCTTGATTGTTTGCAACCTAAATTCAT
>JBCEWC010009816.1:0-18322 GCA_038996855.1 Solanum aculeatissimum
AGAATTTCCATGCATTTCATAAAATTCAAACTTAAATCATCATTAAATTACCTAATTTCTACAGCCCACAACTCAATGCAATGAAATACATCAAGAATTAAAGAACCCATAATTAAAGGAAGCTCAAATTCATAAATTAAAGAGGAGGATTCTTGGGTCTTCATGGATGAAAGGAAATCCATGAATCAAGCCCACATACCTTAAGATAAATCAAGAGAATTGGATGGAATTACAAGAAAGATGATTTTTCCTAAATTTCTTCAAGCTTTCATCAATTGGAGAGTGTTAGAATGGATGAAAAGGGATTAGGGTTTGATTTAGGGGAGTTAGGAGACCTTAAAAAGCTTAAAAGTGGCATAGGAACTTATTAAATTATGAATTAACCATTAATGAAATGGACTAAATCACTGAACACAGTGCTTCACGAAAGGCCTACAGTGATCGTTCAAAGGTTCACGACCCATGAACCTGCCCGTGAGGCATCACTAGGCCTCGATATCATCTTGAACTCACGGGGGACTTTCTGGATCACTTCACTTGGGGCCTCACGGACTATGTAGCTGCACATGGACCGTGTACTGGTCCGTGAAGCATCACTCGGTCTGGATTCCAACTCCGAACCTTAGCGAACTCTCTGGATCACTTCATGGGACCCCTCACAGACCGTAAGGTGGTCTGTGGGACTACACTTGGTCCATCGCATAGCCCCCATCCCCTAGGAGCACACTGGACTAACCCAAGATCACCCCACGGACCGTGGACCACCAAACGGTCTGTGGTCCAGCCCTTAGCCCCTATTCCAGAACCTTTTCCCATCGTACTTCCAATTACGGGCAGTCTCAGTCTAACGGCCATAACTTCCACATACGGACTCCAAATTAAGTGAAACCAGTTTTTTTGTGAAGATAACTCGAAGAGCTTTGATTTGATATATAGCAGCTCACACAGTTCATGTCGTACAAAAATATACGAATTTTCAAAGTTCACTATCCAACCGGCCTTACAACTTCACCAAACGATCCTTTTTGAATCTGGCAACTTAAATATCACCCACAGCTACCAAAATTCAACCAGGACCAGTTTAACACTAACCTTGACCAACTATTACGAAGTTCAAAAATTTTTGGGTCGTTACATTTACTTGTGCATTGACCAATCTCATGTTTAATCTTTCTTCAAAATACATTTTTTATCATGTTATTTAAATTGGTCATTTGCACAACAAGAGTCACTATTCATTGCATTGCTTGCATACTTATTTGTAATGACCTGGTTGGTAATTTTTTAGCCTATCCGTAAAAATTACATTTTGTCCTTTCGTAAGTTGTTTTAGACCTATTTTGATCTATTTGTTGGAACTGAAATACTGAGTTTAAAAAGTAAAAAATGTGAGTTTTGTCATTTTTGAAAGCTTAAGTTATTGAAAAAGTGAGTTTTTGTATCATTCCTAATTTTTAGTGTTGGGTTAGAGATACGTCAATTTTATTAGCTCTAAAACATCAAAATTAGTTTAGCAGAATTTACATAACTAAATTTGGAGTTCAAAAGAAGATTTTGGACCCAAAG
Source organism: Solanum aculeatissimum (assembly GCA_038996855.1). Classification (NCBI taxonomy): domain Eukaryota; kingdom Viridiplantae; phylum Streptophyta; class Magnoliopsida; order Solanales; family Solanaceae; genus Solanum; species Solanum aculeatissimum. The sequence continues at coordinate 1,567 of JBCEWC010009816.1, forward strand.
TTGTGTTTTGAGTTATTTTTAGAAGTTTGACTTTGGTCAACATTCGAAGTTCGAAAGCTTGGATTGAAATTCTGAAAATTTCAGTAGTTTTTAATGATCAAACTAATGCTAAAAATGGTCTCGTCATAATTTTTTGAGTTGTCGAGGATAGTTTGGTATTTTGAGTTTTAAACTAGTTTATTTGAGTTACATTGGTAAATTTGGTGAGGAGGCCTCGAAATCAAATTATAATGATTCCGTTGTGTATGGATCATTGTTTCTGGTATAGGTACATATTTGGTTTGTATAATACTGATTTTGGATGAGTTTTGAGGGGTTGTACCGAGATTTTAAGATGGTTGTAACATCTTACTTCTGGTGCATTCATGGTTCTTATCCGCATTCGTGGGAGAGCATCTACATTCACGGAGGTATATATCATGGACATCTCCGCGTTCATGAGCAATTCTCCATATTCGTAGAGTAATAGCTTCCTATTCCTATTTTTCTCTGCATACGGAGATTCATAGCCGCATTCGCAGAGCTTTGCCAGATCTTCTCCTCTGTGTTATCGAGCTCAAGCCCATGTTCGCAAAGTGTATTTTATACCTAGATCAGTTTTAATTCCAAAAATCACCATTTTCAACTATTTTTCAATATTTCAATCTTTAGGAGGCGATTTTGGATGAGACCTTGGAGATTTTCTTTTAGGTAAGTGTTTCTAACCTCTTTTAGCCCTTATTTTGACCATTTTGCCCCTAAGCCTAAGTTATGCCAATATGGGTATCCAAATTCATCTCTTTATATGTAGTATCTATTTTTGATAGCGATTGATCGATTCGGTGATGATTTAGAAGTTTAAATTGATTTAAAGCTTGTTTGAGTGCAGTTTTGGGATTGAGGTAGGTTTGGTTAACTTTTTTGGGATTGGATTTGAGTAATTGGACATATTTATGTGGTAATCATAAAATCCAAATTTATTCATTAGTAAATGGGTTGATATGTTAGAATTGTGATGGAAATGTGATCTCAGTTATGCTAAAAATTAAGTAAATTGTGATCCTATTGATAAATTGAGATGGAATCTTGTGAATTGAAATAGTTTGGCCTATTATTGTGACAAAATGAGTCTTGTGATACTATTTGGGTAATTTGATGGTTTTTTAGATACTTTTGAGGATCATGTGTATATTTTGGGATGAGTGAGATTCAGTATTGTTGGTACACTTGACTATGATATATTATGATGATTTGAGACATGTTGATGGTTTGAGGCACTAGTTATTACACTTGGTATTATTCTTCGTTATTATATGAGACTTATGTATCAGTATTTGTATCATGATATGATTGCTTATATCTTGATTTGTATTGTTGGCATGAATGTATTCCATATTGCCTTGTACTATCCCTTGACCTGGGTAAGAGACAAGGGTAAGACGCTCCAATTTTGAGATATTGTACCACTTATTATACAACCCCTTGATACAGGTAGGAGGTAAGGGTGAGATGTACACTTTTCATACCATTTGACCATGGGCAGTTGGCAAGGTTGAAATACTGTGATACCCCTTTACCACGGGCAGGTGGCAAAGTTGAGACATTATGATACCCCTTGACCACGGGCAGATGGCAAGGTTGAGATACACTTGGTTTATGGCTTGATGAGACTCCCATGCATTGTATCCATACTTCTCATCGCATTGTACCATTGGTTATTATGGTTATCTATCTTGCTCTTATGTATATGTTATTGGTGCACTATCTTGTTTTATGCAGGTGATAGGATTCTTCTTTATTACATACTTTTTAGATTTATCTTACCCAGTAGGTTGATCCTACTGAGTACATTTCAGTATACTCACCCCTACTTTGTTTTCTCCATGTAGATCGAGCACAAAAACCCCATCAGTGTAGTTAATTCACTCTACTAGAGTTTGTTTCACTTTATCCCAGATCTTAGTATTAAGGCTCAGACTCTGGGTCATCATGGATCTTTTGAGATTTCGTTTGTTATTCTCTATTTCAGATATTGTATTGGACATTATCAGACAGTTCTGTACTTTTATTTGAGATAGTTGATTTACTCTTTTGTACTATTGAAGATGTTCTTGCACTTATGACTCTAGGATAGGATTCCATATGATGTATTGTGGTTTTTTCTGCTTTACTTTATTCTCTTTAGTCGCGATTCAATTTTAGGCCATGACAAATTTTGGATTAGAGTTCTAGGTTCATTGGGCTCGTGAGTCAAAAGCAGAGTGTTTAGTAGAGTCTAATAGATTGGTATGTAGACGTCCATGCCCATCTTTGGGAGGCTATGAGGCACTTGAAAGGAAAAACTTTCATGTCTTACTTTTGTTCATACATTTCTTCATATCACATGTTTTGAAAGTGTCTAATCTACTCCTTCTACGCAGATACCAATTACCAGATCTTCACGATCAATGGGAGAGCTAGAGCTAGCTAATATGTCTCCCACTCATGATGGAAGTCGAGCTCGAGATAGGGCTAAGGGTTGAGGACATGCTAGAAGATCCGCCTAGAAGACAGACTAAATAAGCTTCTCTAAAGCCTGAGTTAGAGTTAGAGAGGCCTACAAACTATGTTTCACCATCTCCAGCCTTTGTTGCTATGCCTTCAATTTAGAAGCTACTTTTATGAGTATTGGCTAGATTAGAAGGAGCTCTTTTGTCCCCAGTTTTTATTGATGCACTGGTTTGTACAGTGTCGATTGTCCCTTATATACCTCTAACTGAGCCAGCCTTGATACATATTGGTCATTCCTCAGTTCCATCGGATCCTCCTATGGCTGCTATAGTTTTGCCTTAGACATCTCCGCCATGTTTGGGTGCGCAGATTTAGAGTTTGTCTATTGCTCCATCTATTGCACCACCCCTATTTATGGTACCACCATATTTATCTAGACCATCCATGTCTACTACTAAGCAGAAGAGTTAGAACGATTTGTTTGATTGGCTCCCCCGAGATTTTATGGTACACCTGGAGATAGAGCTTATGATTATTTGTCAGAGTGTTAGGATCGGCTATGTAATTTTGCAATACTTGAGTCGCATGGAGTTACTTACACCTCTTACCAGTTTACTTGCCTAGCCAAGGAGTAGTAGAGGTCATTTTGGCTCATCGACTTGTTGGATCTCCCGCTATGACATAGGAGCAGTTTACATGGGTATTTTTGGAGAGATTCGTGCCACATATCCTTCGGGACAGCTGTAGGGATGAGTTTTATAAACTTCATCATGGATCTATTTTAGTGTAAAACTATGAGGCCAGAGTCCATGTATTGTCTAGATATGCCTTGTCCAGCATTCCTATAGAGTTTGAGAGGATTTGGTGCTTAGCCAAGAGGTTGGCAAGGTATCTTTAGGAGGCCACAGCTTCCTTGGTTCTAGCTGGGGGTACATTTCAGAATGTAATCGATCGTGCTCACATAATAAAGTTGTAACACCCCCTATGTTTAAAAGTTTGAGAAAGTGTGAAGGCAGAAAAATCCCTAAAGGTTACAACCCATTTATGGCCCATAAAGTAATCTACGGGTCATAGGTGACCTCTTGAAAATTGCAAAGGAAAGATAAAAGAAATTAAGGGGGTCACTAGAATTTTCTATGAAGTGACTGACTAGCTGTAGAATATTCTATGAATCATAGATTGGTATCGTGGAAAAAGGCCTTAAGGAACCAAAAATCTGTCTAAGAAAGGAAGCATGTCACGAAGGACTCTATGGCCCATATGTGCTTTTACAAGTCATTTATTCTCTCATAAAGAATTCCAGTAGCTAAACTTTTGTAACACCCTAGACTACGAGACTATCTACGAGCCATATGTCATTCCATGGCCCGTAAGAGGGGTCTCATGGAAGACTTTGGCAATTTTCTAATGAAGGGTGTTTTTTACTTTTTCAATCCTCCTAAGTCCTAAATTATGTCATTTTGGTCTTCCTAACTACCCTAACTGACCTAGTACCTATAAGAATTATTCCTAATCTATTCAAAGACTTTAATTCTCAAATTGTCTCTCAAGGGTTTTCAATATTTCTCTCTCTAAGTCAAGGGTACCATTGAATCTCAAGCTGAAGGTTTACTAAGAATTTCTTCAAATTTCTCACCTCAATTCTAGGGATTCTACTTGAGGTGTGTAGGGCTTCATTATGGATTAGTTTCATCCATAAAGCCCAATCCAAAACCCTCCTTCTTATCAAATTTTATGATGTTTTTTTATGGGCTTTTAAGATATAATTCCTAATGCATGAATTAGGATTCCTATATGATGATTAAGACAACTTATGCATGAATTATGATGAATTTTATGATGAATATGATTTTCAAGTAAAAGTGCAATATATGCAAAGTATGCATGATTAGGGTTGATTATGTGATGCGAGTTCTTTTACTAATGATCCAAATTGAATTTAATACATGTTTTACTCTACAAATTCTATCCAATTGTATGATTTTGACTCAATTGTTCAAGAGTCTATACTTAGCCCTAGTCCCTTATGACAAAGCTATGAAGTTTCATAATTGTGATCTAAAGTATGTAAAAGCATGTTTTATAACCATGATGATGGTATCCAAGCCATGATGATGTTATCATGAAGAGGGTAATGAAAACCCTAAATGTTTATGATGATGTTAAGGTGGGAATGGTTACCCACACCATGATGAAAGAAAGCTAATGGATTATTCCTATGATATGATGTTTCATGAAAGCTATGATGACTATTTATGAATTATGAAAGCACAATTTTAATGAAATATGAACTATGTTCAAAGTTACATATATATGCATGATTTAAAGTTTTTTGTGGGATATAACTTAGCACCGAGAGGGCTTTGGTAGATACCATAGTCCTATAACCATATGCCAGTATAGGAATGATGTTTATGTCTTTATGCCTTAAAGGTATGCTAATGAATCCATATAGCTTTTAATGGACACTCACCGTGCTAGGATAGAGCCTAAAGGGTGGGGTCAAAATGATGGTTCTCACCATGCTAGGATAGAGCCTATAGGGTGAGAATAGAGTTTACCTTGGCAAAGTAGACTCATCTTAACTCTATGAGAGTGAACATCGAGACTCCATGTAATAGTTCGCATGGTCTTATGAATGTTAGTTATAGTCTTATTCCAACATATATATGTAATGATATTTTTATTGATTTTTATAATGGTTTCTCATATTATTTATTTAAAATTTCATGCTCATGCATATTGTACCCATGTTCTATTGATGATGATTATGCATATTGATATTATTTTGATGTCTCTTGAGTTATGACATACCTACATACTTAGTGCATTTTATGTACTAACGCATGCATCTTTACCAACAGGACCCACATCATGTAGGAGCGGAAAATGAGGAGGTCATTCCATTTCATGGCTAGTTTCTGGATATTGAGCTTGAAGACTTATTGGTAAGTTTCCATGCTTTTGGAACAAGCCTTACGATATTTTTTCATGTTGAGACTTTACCTTCTCTTTTATTTTGATGTACATCTTGAGAGTGAGCTAGTGAGCTATGTGCTAGTCCTCGCCAAGATCTATGATATAGAGACATGATTTGGACTATGGATGAATGTATATTCCCTATGGGAACTATGACACTTTATGTTTATATACTTCTGCTTGCTTATTCTTTATGTATGCTTACTTTACCATATGAATGATTATGATATGAATACAAGTCTTGGGTGGGATACCTTCGGGTGTCACATTCGTCGTGTCACAGCTAGGCCCTAGGTTCGGGATGTGACAAAAGTGGTATCAGAGCACAAGGTTTGAAAGCATCCTAGAGAGTTCAATATGTCGCATCAAGTAGAGTCTTATTCATTGGTATGAAGCATTTCACATCTATGAATAGGAGGCTATGAGATGTTTTAGGAAAAGACTTCACTTCTTTTGTACCTTATACAATGCCTTTAAATCTTTTGTATTCTAATGATTATGCATTGGTGTTTTCAGAAATGGCTCCATGACGTGCTCCATTGTCGAGGGGAAACAATGTTAATTCAAACCAAGTTCCTCTGGCTATGCAAGTTCCTCAAGTCTCTCAGGCAGACCCAGTATCTAATGATGAACTTAGGACCGTGATCACGATGTTGGCCCAGGAAGTTGCTTCTCCTAAGACTCCCACTCTGGCCTTGAGGGTAAGAGACTTTGCTAGAATGAATCCCGAGTAGTTCAATGGTTCAAAGGTGGATGAGGATCCATAAGAATTTGTTAATGAAATTTACAAGATAGTGGAGATCTTGGGGGTGTCTTCTAAGGAGAATCTGCAACATCCTCCTTTGATATTCTAATCTGAGAGAACTAAAAGACTGACCCATTCGGTGACTTTTGCAGTCGTCCTCACTAAACCAACTTGAATCTGAACTATGATTCAGATCAAGTCTTACCAAAATTGGATTTCCTTTTCGTTCCATATGCGCTTAGACTTTACTTTTTCCCCTTTTTCTTCCTGGTCCAATATTTGTTCTCGAAGGTCTTTGTTTCCGTGTAAAAGAAAACTCTCCAAATTTATGACCAACCTTAGCTCCGGTATCTTAAATAAAGTCTAGCCTTAGAGAATTCTCTTTTTATATCCCTTTTTCTGGCTTGGCAGCATACCAACTTAAGGGTGTATCTCAAGTATGGCACACTCAATGGTAGTCTAAAAGGACTGATGAAGGAGTTATTGACTGGGAGAGGTTCAAATTTGCTTTCCTGGATCATTTCTTTTCAGTTGAACTACGAGAAGCTAAGGTGATGAAGTTCATGAGTTTGAGGCAAGGGGGTATAAGTGTGAGGAAATATGCCCTCAAGTTCACAAAATTATCCATGTTTTCTCCTTCTTTGGTAACCAATTTAAGGATTCGTATGAACAAGTTCATTTTTGGGGTGTCTAATTTGGTGAAGATGGAATGCAAGGCTTCTATGCTTGTCGAGAAAATGGATATCTCTAGGCTCATAACATACGCTGAAAAAGTGGAGAGTGACAAACTACAAAAGATGAGATCAAGAGAGTCCAAAAGAGCTCACTATGATGGAGGGTTCTCCTATGCTAAATCTGGTAGTGGCCGATTCAAACAAGGACAAGGGTCTTCAAAGGGCGTTACTCAAAAGTTTGACAAAGAAAGAGGGGTCAATTCCAAAGCTTAAGGAGATATTGTGAGAGGTAGTGTCAATCCTCCTAGGTGCCCTAAATATGAGAGAAACCATGTTGGTGAATGCTTAAGGGGTACCAATGCATATTTTTATTGTGCAAATATAGGACACAAGATTGTTTATTATCCCTATGCGGTAAAAAACATAAGAGAGGTTATCCACGAGGTCAAGTGGCTCAAAGTGGACAAGTGCAACAACGTGCCCAAGCTCAGGGTGGTGGTCCCCATGGTAATTGATTCTATGCTTTACATGCCAGACAAGAAGTTGATGAGGCTCCTGATGTGCTTATCGGTATGTTAAAAGTCTTTGATCATGATATGTATGTCTTGTTTAACCCCAGTGCCAATATGTCTTTTGTTACTCCTTATGTCTCTATGAAATTTGATGTGTTTCTAGAAGTGTTGTTAGAGACTTATTCTATTTATACTCGTATTGATGAATTAATTCTAGCCAAGAAAGTCTATAAAAAATGTCTCATATCAATCTTGCATAAAGTCTTCCCATGTGACCTAGTTGAGCTTGATATGACCGACTTTATTGTTATTCTTGGCATGGATTTGTTGCACACATCATATGCTTCTATCGATTGTAGGACTCGCAAGGTCACATTTCAAGTCTCTAATGAACCTATTCTTGAATGGAAAGGAACTAATTCTATGTTCAAGGGGATGTTTTTCTCTTATATGGAAGCCATAAAAATGATTTCTAAAGGATGTTTATATCATGTCATCCGAGTCATGGATGTTGAGTCCTATGTTCCCCCTCTTGATTCGGTCCCTATAGTAAATGAGTTTCCTGATGTCTTTCCTGATGATTTTCCCAGTCTTTCTCCCATAAAGAAAATTGATTTTGGTATTAGTCTTTTACCTGACACCCAACCTATCTCTATACCTCTATATCATATGGCCCCGACGGAATTAAAAACATTGAAGGAAAGGTTAAAAAACTTTCTTGATAAAGGGTTCATAAGGCCTAGTATGTCACCATGGGGTGCTCCCATATTGTTTGTAAGAAAGAAGGATGGTTCACTTTGGATGTGTGTGGACTATAGGCAATTGAATAAGGTAACCATCAAAAACAAGTACCCACTTCTAAGGATTGACGACCTATTTGATCAACTTCAAGGTGTAAGTTATTTCTCTAAGATTGATCTTCGATCTAGATATCACCAATTGAGAGTGAAGGATGATGATATTGCAAAGAGAGAATTCAGAACTCGATATGATCATTTTGAAGTTTTAGTTATGTCGTTTGGACTAACAAATATCCCTACTACTTTTATGGATTTGATGAACAGGATCCTTAAACCACTTCTGGATATGTTTGTGGTGGTGTTTATAGACGATATTTTAGTCTATTTAAAAGATGTGAAAGATCATGAAGATCATTAGAGGATTATGTTATAAACGTTGAGAGATAAGCAACTCTTTGCTAAGTTCAGCAAGTGTGAATTTTGGCCAAGAGAAGTGGCTTTCCTTGGTCACATTATTTCAGGCGATGGCGTTAAAGTTGATCCAAAGAAAACAGAGCCAGTGAAGAATTGTCCTAGACCATTATCTCCATCTGACATTAGAAATTTTCTAGGTTTGGCCAATTACTATAGAAGGTTTGTTGAGGGATTTTCCTCCAATTCTTCTCCATTGACTAGGTTGACCAGAAAGAAGGTAAAATTTCAATAGTCCCAAGAGTGTGAAAGGAGCTTCCAACTGTTGAAGGATCGTCTAACCTCGGCTCCTATTTTGAAATTTCTCGAAGGTTTAGACGGTTTTGTGATTTATTGTGATGCCTCACATATAGGCTTGGGTTTTATATTGATGCAACATGGGAAGTTCATTGCTTGGCTTCAAGACATTTGAAGGTGCATGAAACCAACTACTGACATACGATCTAGAGTTATTGACAGTTGTGTTTGTATTAAAGATTTGGCGACACTACCTCTACTGAGTCCATGTTGATATATTCACCGACCGTAAGAGCTTACAATATTTGCTTAGCCTAAGGGACCTAAATTTAAGGCAAAGGATATGGTTGGAACTTTTGAAAGATTATGACATGAGTGTGATGTATCACCCTGGTAAAGCAAATATTGTGGCCAACGTGTTGAGTAGAGTGTCTATGGGTAGTATGGCACATGTGGAGAGTAGTGATAAAGATTTGGTTAAAGAATTGCATAGTTTATCTTATTTGGGTATGAGAGTGAACAATTTGAGAAGTGGTGAAATATTGATACCAAGTGGGGTAAAAGCGTCTTTGAGTGAGGAAGTTAAGGCAAAGCAAGATATGGATCCTTCATTGGTCGTTATTGAAGAAGTTGGTGATTGATAAGAAGGTAGAAGTCTTTTCACAAGGGGGAGATAGAGTATTACGTTATCAAGGACAATTTTGTGTACCCGATTTAGATGGACCAAGGGAGAAGATACTTCATGAATCTCATAATTCCAAGTATTCTATTCATCTGGGATACACCAAAATGAATAGGGATTTAAGAGAAGTGTATTGGTGGAATGGAATGAGGAAAGACATAGCAAGGTATGTGATGAAATGTGCCAATTGTCAACAAGTAAAGGTAGAACATCAAAGGCCCAGCAGTTTTATCTAAGATGTTGAACTACCTACTTGGAAATGGAAAGAAGTGAATATGGACTTTGTTACGGGTTTTCCAAAGACTAGAATGAAATTTGACTTCATATGGGTGATTGTGGATAGAACGATGAAAATAACCCACTTTTTGCCAGTGAAGACTTCTTAAGGTGCTGAGGATTATGCTAAGGTCTATATTCATGAGTTGGTAAAGTTGCATGGAGTGTCATTATCCATCATATCAGATAGAGGTACCCAATTTATTTCTCATTTTTGGAAATTATTTCAAAAGGGTCTTGGTACAAAGGTAAAGCTTAGCACCGTATTTCATCCACAAATAGATGGACAAGCAGAAAGGACCATACAAATGTTGGAAGATATATTGAGAGCTTGCGTGCTTGATTTCAAAGGAAGTTAGGATGATCATTTACTACTTACTGAGTTTGCCTACAATAATAGTTTTCACTCAAGCATTGGTATGGCTCCATTTGAAGCATTATATGATAGGCGGTGTAGGTCACTGGTAGGATTATTTGAAATAAGAGATATGTCCTTGATTGGACTTGATTTGGTACTTGATGCTATGGAGAAAGTGAAAGTCATAAGAGGACAATTGAAGGTTGCCAAAGTCATCAAAAGTCATATGCTGATGTAAGAAGAAGAGAATTAGAATTTAATGAAGGTGATTGGGTATATTTGAAAGTTTTCACAATGAAAGGATTGATGTATTTTGTAAAGAAATGCAAATTGAGTCCTAGATATATGGGATCTTATGAGACAGTGAAGAAAGTTGGGTAGCTTATGAGCTATATATGCCCACGGAACTAGCTATGGTTCATTCGGTGTTCCATGTTTTGATGCTAAGGAAATGCATGGGTGATCCTAATGTTATTGTCCCATTGGATTATGTAACTATTAGAGAAATTTTGACTTATGATGGAGTACTAATTGAGATTTTGGATCGACAAGTGAAAAGATTAAGGAACAAAGAAGTTGCATCCGTCAAGGTGTCATGGAGAAACCAACAAAGTGAAAGTGCTACATGGGAGGCTAAGGCAGATATGATGGAACAATAACCTTATCTCTTTCCTTCTACTCAAGCTTAAGGTACTTAATGTGATCTATTCCTTCGAAACTCTCATTAATATGTAACTCTTGCTAAGTTACATGCATGCATGATCATGAAACTATTTTTGAATAATATTTGATGCGTAAGTTTGACGATTTTATGAAAATGATGATTAAGTTGTATTTTTTCATTTTGTTATGAAGATGGCCTTGTTTCTACTTCATTCAAGCTAATCTTGTCTCATTCGAGGAAGGATGATCGCAAGGGGGATATATTGTAACACCTCCTATGTTTAAAAACTCGAGAAAGTGTGAAGGACGAAAAATCCCTAAAGGCTTGACTCTACGAGCCCATTTATAGCCCGTAAAGTAATCCACAGATCATAAGTGACCTTGTGGAAATTTCCAGGGAAAGATAAAAAAATTTAAGGGGGTCACTAGAACTATGTACGAAGTGACTGATGAGCCGTAGAATATTCTACAACTCGTAGACTGGTATCGTGAAAAAGGGCCTTAAGGAACCAAAAATCTTTCTACGGAAGGAAGCATGTTATGAAGGACTCTACAACCCATATGTGCTTCTACGAGTTGTATGTGCACTAATGAAGAATTTTAGTAGCTAAACTTTTGTGACACCCTAGTCTATGAGACTATCTATGAGCCGTATGTCATTTCACAGCCCATAAAAGGGGAGTAGTGGATAACTTTGGTAGTTTTCTAATGAAGGGTGTTTTTGACTTTTTCAATCCTCCTAAGCCCTAAATTTCTTCATTTTGGTCTTCCTAACTACCCTAACCAACCTAATACCTATAAGAACTATTTCTAATCCATTCAAAGACTTTAATTCTAAAAGTTTCTCTCAAGAGTTTCCAATATTTCTCTTTCTAAGTCAAGGGTATCATTGAAGCTCAAGGTAAAGGTTTACTAAAGATTTCTTCAGATTTCTCACCTCAATTCTAGGGATTCTACTAGAGGTATGTAGGGCTTCATTCATGGATTAGTTACATCCATGAAGCCCAATCCAAAACCCTCTTTTTATCAAAGTTTTATAATGATTTCTTATAGGCTTTTAATATATGATTCCTAATGCATGAATTAGGATTCCTATATGATGATTAAGACTACTTGTGCATGAATTATGATGAATATGATTTTCAAGTAAAAGTACATGATTTGCAAAGTATGCATGCTTAGGGCTTGATTATCTGATGTGTGTTCCTTTACTAATGATCCAAATTGAATTTAATACATGTTTTACTCTATAAATTCTATCCAATTGTATGATTTTGACTCAATTGTTCATGAGCCCACACTTAGCCCTAGTCCCTTATGATAAAGCTATGAAGTTTCATAATTGTGATTTCAAGTATGTAAAAGTATATTTTATAACCATGATGATGGTATCCAAGCCATAATAATGTTATGATGAAGAGGGTAATGAAAACCCTAAATTCTTATGATAATGTTAAGGTTGGAATGGCTACCCACACCATGATGAAAGCAAGTTAATGGACTATTCTTATGATATGATATTTCACGAAAGTTGTAATGACTATTTATGAATTATGAAAGCACAATTTTAATAAAATATGAACTATGTTAAAAATTACATATATATATGCATGATTTAAAGTATTTTGTGGGATATGAATTAGCACCGAGAAGGCTTAGGTAGATACCATAGTCCCATAACTATGTGCCACCATAGGAATGATGTTTATGTGTTTATGTCTTAAAGGTGTGCTAATGGATCCATATAGCTTTTAATGGACACTCACCGTGCTAGGATAGAGCCTAAAAGGTGGGATCAAAATAATAGTTCTCACTATGATAGCATAGATCCTATAGGGTGAGATAGAGTTTACCTTGGCAAAGTAGACTCCTTTTAACTCAATAAGAGTGAACATCGAGATTCCATGTAATAGTTTGCATGGTCTTATGAATGTTGGTTATAGTCTTATTCCAACATATGTATGTAATGATGTTTTTATGGATTTTTATGATGCTTTTCATATGATTTTTTTTAATTTCGTGCTCATGCATATTGTACCCTTGACATTTCTTGATTCATGACATGCCTACATACATAGTGCATTCTATGTACTAACACACGCTTCTTTATCTACATGACCCACATCATGTAGGAGCAGACGACGAGAAGGCCATTCATTTTATGGATAGTTTTCGGATATTGAGCTTGAAGACTTGGTGGTGAGTTTCCATACTTTGGGAACAAGCCTTATGATGTTTCTTTCATGTTGAGACTTTATCTTCTATTTTCTTTTGATGTACATCTTGAGGGTGAGCTAGTGAGTTATGTGCTAGTCCCCGCCAAGATCTATGATGTAGAGGCATGATTTGGACTATAGATGGATGTATGTTCCCTATGGGAACTATGACACTTTACATTTATATACTTCCACTTGCTTATTCTCTTATGTATGCTTATTTTATCTTATGAATGCTTATGATATGAACACGAGGCTTGGGTGGGCTACATTTGAGTTTTACATTCATCGTGTCACGGCTAGGCCCTAGGTTCGGGTCATGATAAGAGTGCATCAGGCATGATAAAAAGGGTGGTAGGAAAAGATTTTTTTCAACATGGAGAGTTTAATGGGCATCCGCCACATGATAGGGAGTTTCAGAGGTAGGGTCATTAGGGTCGGGCAGTTTAGGCAGCCTTTCTAATATCTGACAATGTTAATAGGTCTAGGCCTACTCAGATAGACTGTTATAGCTATCTTAGTATAGTCATACGTGGTAGTTCTTCGACACAGTCATCCCAGTGGAGAGATCCCAGAGCTTGTTATGTTTGTGATGAGGATGGGCACTTTGCCAACCATTCTCTATATCATGCATTTCTCGCCTAAGATTTAGGGTCTCAGCTAGCCTATCCAGCTCCAGCACCAACAACTAGAGACATCTCTCAGGGTATGAGGGGTGCTACTATAGGAGGTCATAGCATAGTGAGAGATGGATCCTGTGGAGGCCCACATGTTAATTGTGGTCATAAAATGTGTTATGTTGCTCTAGATAGAGCCGAGGTAGAGGCCTCTAATGCAGTTATCATAGGTATGGTTCCAGCGTGCCACCATTTTGCTTCAGTTTTATTTGATCCAGACCCTACTTATATGTATCAACTTATTTTACTTCAGATATTGATATTATGTATGAGCCTCTTGTCGTGCCTATTTGAATTTCCACTCCGGTAGGTGAATCATTAGTGGTGAATCAGGTATGTTAGGGTTGAGTTGTCACCTTTGAGAGGAGAGACACTATTGTTGACTTGATATTATTAGATATGGTTGACTTTGATGTGATATTGGGAATGGATTTGTTATCGTCTTATCATGCTATTCTTGACTGCTATACAAAAATTGTAACTTTATCTTGCCCGAATTTTCCTTAGTTGGTGTGGATTGGAGTATCTAGCTCCTATCCCAAAGGAGTTATTTCTTATATGTATGTTGTTGATTGATGGATAAGGATTGTTTGTCATATTTGGCTCACGTTTGTGTTGTTTCTCAGGAGTCCCCATCATTAGAGACCACCAGGGTTTCTAGAGATTTTATGGATGTATTCTTGACTGATTTGCCTAGTGTTTCTTTGGATCAAATATAGACTTTGCTATTGATATGGAGCCAAGCACTAAGCCCATTTCTATTACCCATATTGGATGGGTCCAACTAAATAGAAGGAGTTGAAGGAGTAGTTAGAGGATTTATTTAAGAAAGGGTTCATTCATCCGAGTGTATCTCTTTACGGTGCTCCTGTCTTATTTGTGAAGAAAAAGGATGGCACTATGCGTATGTGTATTAATTATCGTTAATTGAACAAAGTAACCATCACGAACAAGTATCATTTGCCTCACATTGATGATTTTTTTTACCAGCTGCAAGGTGCCTCGATATTCTCTAAGATTGATTTAAGGATTAGCTATCATCAGTTGAGAATTTGAGAGTCTGATATCTCAAAAATAGCTTTTAGGACCCATTATGGGTATTATGAGTTTGTGGTTATGTCATTCGGGTTAGCTATTATCCAGGATGCTTTTATGAAGTTGATGAACCGAGTGTTCAAACCCTACTTGGACATATTTATGATAGTATTTATAGATGATATCTTGGTTTACTCCAAGAGAAGGGTCGACCATGTTCAGCACTTGAGGACTATACTCCAGAGATTGAGAGAGGAGAAGTTATATGCCAAGTTCTCAGAGTGTGAGTTTTGGTTTGAGTCTGTTATATTTCTTGAGCATGTAGTGTCAAAATATGGTATTGTGGTGGATCAGGCTAAGGTGGAAATTGTTTATGAGAGGATTGAGCCTACTTCTATGACCAAGATTCAGAGTTTCATTGGTTTTGTAGGGTATTATCGATGTTTTGTTCAAGGATTCCCTTTTATAGCAGCCCTGTTGACTAAACTTACTCATAAGGATGTGGCATTTAAGTGGTCTGAGGAGTGTGAGGCAAGCTTTCAAAAGCTCAAGGATTTATTGGCTTTAGCACCAATTCTTGTTTTACCCGGAAAGGGATTGTCATTTATGGTGTATTGTGATGCTTCTACTGTGGGTTTGGGTGGTGTATTAATGTTGAGGGGGAAAGTGATAGCCTATGTTTCTAGACAGCTGAAGGTTCATGAGAGGAACTACCCTACCCATGACTTAGAGTTGGCTACGGTGGTATTTGTATTAAAATTGGGGCATCATTATCTTTATGGGATGCATTGTGAGATATTCACCGATCAACAGAGTCTTAAATACATCTTTTCTCGGCCTAATTTGAACATAAGACAGCGTAGGTGGTTGGAGTTACTAAAAGACTATGACATCTCTATTATATATCACCCGGGCAAGGCAAATGTAGTGGCAAATGCTTTGAGCTAAAAAGCATCTAGTATGGGGAGTTTGGCATTCTTAAAGGTTGAGGAGAGGTCCTTAGCTTTGGAGGTTCAGTCTCATGCTAGACAGATGGTTCATTTGAATATATCCCCTCCTTAGAGTATTTTGGCATTTGTTGAGGCTAGATCTTTGTTGCTTTATCAGATATGTGCTCATCAGTTTGAGGACCCCAGGTTATTCTTGATTCGTGACAAATTGTTGAAGGGTGAAGCCAAGGCGGCTATTATTGATTTTGAGGGTATCTAGAGGATAAATGGGAGAGTTTATGTGCCTAAGGTAGGGTACGGGGTGAGATTGATATTAGAGGAGGCCTATTATACTAGATATTCCATCTATCCTAGTGTAGCAAAGATGTATCATGATCTAAAACACCATTATTGGTTATTCGGGATGAGAAGGGATATAGTTGAGTTCGTGGTAAAGTGTTTGAATTGCCAACAAGTCAAGTATGAACACCAAATTCCCGGTGGATCGATGCATAGGATACCTATTTCCAAGTGAAAATGGGAGCGAGTGATTATGGATTTTGTTACAGGTGTTCCCATGGCCTTGGGTAGGTTCAATTCAGTTTGGGTGGTAGTTGACCGTTTCACCAAGTTGGATCACTTTCTACTAGTGAAGACTATCTACAATGCGGAGCAATTGGCTAGGTTGTATATTTGAGATATTGTGAAATTGCACGGGGTGCTAGTGTCTATAATACCAGATAGAGGATTTGTGTTCACTTTCTATTTTTGGTTGGCTCTACAGCGTGGTTTGGGTACTCAATTGGATTTGAGTTCAACTTTTCACCCCTAGACTAATGGAAAATCCGAGCACACTATTTAGGTGTTGGACGAAGTGATAGATTTTGGGGCCCGATAGGACTAGCACTTACCTTTGGCAGAGTTCGCATATAACAATAGTTACCATTCGAGTATTTAGATTGCACCATTTGAGGCCTTGTATGGTCAAGGGTTTAGATTACCTATTGGATGGTTTGTGAAACGACCCAAAAAGTTCCTAAAAATGTGCTTCGGAAGTTACCGAAAACTTGTTTTAGCTATATCTAAAAATTCA
>JBCEWC010009817.1:0-18321 GCA_038996855.1 Solanum aculeatissimum
ACCACGGGCCACCGGAAAAATATTCACTATATGGAAATTGTTACACCATACAATACATAATATTTTTCTCACACACCATACAATACATAATGTTTGAGAAATAGGGGAGGAAGGAATCACTCCAGTGAAGAGTATTTCCATAGAGATTGAAAGATTCAAACCATCCTTGAAGTTCTTTGGGGATGAAAATTATGAGTTGACCATTAAAATAAAACTTTTTAGAACAAGGAGGAAGAAAAAAATTAGGGCTTTTGAGAGAAAGAGTTAGATTTTGAATCTAAAGTGGAGTGTAAAAGGAAGAAAAATATATAGAATCGAAAGGGTGTATCAGGTCCTCAAAAGACGCGTCCAATAAAAATGAAACGATTAGACATCGTTAAAAAAAATTGGCCTAACACGTGGCAAAATATTGACTCTATGAAAAGTTATCCAGTCGTAAGAATGTTCACCTTGAGTAGGGACCGGGTCCCATTTTGCAGAAGAATGCAACTAAAAATTTATGTTGTCCATTCCTTTCTTCCTTGTTGAATCCTTGTGCATGTATACCTATAAATGACACAAAAATAAGTTTAGCACAAACCTGCATATCAAGCATAAAAGGATATTTGTCCATCAATTCATAGTCAAGTGAGGAATTTAGAGAAATGCATGATCAAATTAAGACTCTCATCAGCCCAAGCTTTATCCTATTCTTTTTCAATCCATCATTGCTTTATCACCATCTTGACCAGGTCCCTCTTCAGAAATTTTTATAACTTCAGGAACATTCACTTCATCATCAGAATTTTTGATCATTTTCAACACCAAGGTCCAAACTGATTCCTGCCAACATCTATGATATATTCCTTTTTTACCATTGTCATAAGAAACATTTCCATCATGAAGTTCCTTTAGTGAGAGGAAACTTTCAACATCTCCAATCATGTGTATTGAACAAACACTTCTCTGAATACCAACATTGACTGGGCTTCTTTCACTTACCTGCATATACATCACTTATTAGATTTGGGCTCCCATTTGAGTTTGAGTCCCCAATAATCAGTCAAAAGAGTGACAAGTGACTTTCTTGACGGAAAGATAGAACCATTTTCTTTTTGCCAGAACCAATGTTTGATTTTAGAGTAGGACCTAATTTGACTTGGAATTTCTTTGTACTGGCATGATTCTTCAATCTCTCTTGAGCCTTTTTCAATGCAGGACACTCTCTTTTAAGATGCCAATCTCTTCCACAGTGAACATAAAGAAGATTATCAACCACAATCATGTACTTGCTATGAGGATTGTATGGATTATCTTTCTTCACATAACTCAGACCCTTCCCACAATTAAAATTCTGATTGGAGAGACTGTCTAATATTTTTGATGAAGTGGTCCACTTAAGAGACTTATTCGGTTTTTCCTTAGCCCTAACTAGGTCCCTCTCTAGAGCAAAATTCCTCTTAGTTCAATTTCAGTCTAACATCTTTTAACTTCTCTTCCAAATCAAGTTGTAATTTACTGATTTCACTCTTCCCTTTCAACTGAGTTATGGGGCCGTTCATAAGCTTATCTTAACATTAAGTTCTCAAATTCAAGAAAATCCATCTTTGCTTCGATATCGGATAATTGAGTTACTAAAAGGATTTTTTTATCTTGAAAATATTTTTATAGAGTTACTCAAAAAATCCTTTTCAGTAGTTAATTCACTTAGAGAGTCAATTAATATAAACACCAACCTTCTCAACCTCTTAAGGGAACAAGTATCAAGAGTTTGCTCAAGATCATTAAGAGTTTCCTTATCAACCTCTTCTTCTTCATCATCAGACTTTTCCATGAGGACAAGCAATGAGTTATACACATTGTCATCATCATTTATGACCAATATTGAAGTATCACCAGGGCATTCTGAGTCATCAGAGTCACTGGAGGAATTTTCCCATACGCCAAGAGCTTGCTTCATAATTTCATCAGCAACATTTCTTCTTTTGGTCTTACTAGAGACTAGATCCCTCTTCTGATTTGTCAACATATCAACCTTGGACTCCTTTAATTGTGTAGTGCCTTCATGAGCAGTTCTCAACATATCAACCTTGTCACTTTTAATACTCCACCCGTTCACTATTAGATGTCAAAAAAATTTTAATTTGATTTTTATTTTTACTTGTCATTTTGGAGAAATCAAGATAGGATAAATTATTTTTTTTTAACCTATTTTACCCCCAATTTACTTACAAAATTAATGTTTTTGAAAAATGTAGAACTTTTTGAAAAAACAGAAACATTATTAAATCAAGAAACATTTCTACTTGTCATTGTATTGATAATATTAAATGTATTAAAATTTGAATTATGCCTTTAATGAATATTTTTAATACGGAGAATTGAACCCTCACCAATATGGTGAAAGTTCAAATAGTCAACCAACTGAGATACTAAGATCTCCTTCAAATCATATTGTCCAAGATCTATTATTAAACAATAAGTAATAAGGATAGTATGGTAAAATAGTCATGTCAATATTATTTTTTAAATAGGTGTGTCTTCCAAATATAACTAGTAAAAAAAATAAAAAATAATATTACTTATGCAAAATTTGATATTTACGTAATTCACTTCCAAATCAACTACCAAATGCCACTTATAAGTGTAACAACCAAGAGAAAATAGGAAGTAGAGAAGCCCTTTTAGATGTGTGTGTGAGAGAGAAAGGGGTATGAGTGGAGCGATGACCACATTTCCAATGTTTGCTCACAAGTCGGCAAATTTTAATATTTGTAGATACACTTGTGAACCCAAAGTAGACTCTTTGGAAAGAAGGATGAAGCAAGCAATGGTTCCTTGGGAAAATTTTCAATCAAAGAGAAATTTTTTCAGATTTTGTTTGAGTATTTAATAAAATTATTTTCCTCATACTATAACTATAACGATATATAATTTGTGCTTTAGGATCTAAAAGGTGACGACTAACAAGGTGGGATACCCCCTCAAGATTTTTCTTATACTATATGTATTTTTTTTATTTTAATTTATTTGTCTTACTTTTGTTAGTCAATTTTTTTTTTAAATATTTCTTTTATTTTTTGACGATTCTATAATTTTAATTTTCTACCTAGTATACTTAAATTATAAAATTAAAAAATATTTTTATACATTTCACATATTTGCCTACAAAATTCAAAGATTGTCTTAAATTATATATCAAATTAAAACACGATAATTTAATTAAAACGAAGAAAGATAACTTTTAGAATCAACATCACTTCCAAATGAAGAATACGATGAACTTTCCTTCTTTAAGGATTAAAGCTGTTGAAAGTTCCTTCTCAATGAATACGGACATGTATAGGTTGGAGCTTGTTTCAATCTGAGTAGGAACACAAAGGTTATCTCCTCTGTTTTGTACTCCTTTTATTTTTATTTGGGTGACATCTTTGGACTAGGCATATAATATTAGAGAGAAATGAAGATTTTTAAAATTTGTGATCCAAAACAAAATCTTAGATATTTGTAGTTGTAGTTGTAAAGGATCTCATAAAGTTGAATTGTTTCTAAATATCGAAATATAATACTCCTTCTGTCCCATTATACATGAGTTACTTTGACTTGACATAGAGTTTAAGAAATAAAGGAAGATTTTAAAATTTTGTGGTCCAAAATATGGTAGATGTTTGTGTCGGTATAAACAATGAACATTTTAAAGTTAAATTGTAACTAAATATAGAAATGTGTCATTCTTTTTGGCACTGATTAAAAAAAAGTGAGTCATATAAACTGAGACAGAAATTTATGAGCTCGTGGCATTGATACATATATCGTATATAAACATAGTATAAATTTCAAACTAAAACATATAAATTCTGAATCTACTTGTGATATTACCTTAGCTTCTTTTATTATATATTGTTTTTTGAGGGGGTGGGGTTGTTTGTAACTAATTTAATCTATTTCAAAATACAAATATGATGATTTAAACAGATGTGTTCAAGCAATTCAGGGAGCACGATGGGAAATTTAAGGAAACTCTTAATAATAATGTCCAAGGATTATTAAGTTTGTATGAAGCAGCACATATGAGAGTGCACGGGAAGGAAATTCTTGAAGAAGCTCTTACTTTTACAGCTACTTGTCTGGAGTCCATGATCCCCATGTTGAGCAACCCACTTAAGGCTCAAATTATTGAAGCCTTAAGCAACCCTATACACAAAGTTATGCCAAGGTTGGGAGCAAGAAAATACATAAACATTTATGAAAACATGGAATCACACAACCCCTTGCTTTTAAAATTTTCCAAATTGGATTTTAACATGTTGCAAACGCAGCATCAAAGAGAGACTAGCGAGCTTACGAGGTGTGTATGTACAACATTGATCTTATGATCTGCAATTTTTAATTAATTACGCGAGCCATAAAATATATTCTTGTATTGACATAGCTGGTGGAAAGATCTGGATCTGGCAAGCAAAATGCCATATGCAAGAGACAAATTAGTGGAGGGTTACACATGGACATTGGGTTTGTATTTCGAACCTCAGTATAGTCGTGCTAAAAAAATGTTGGTGAAAGTATTCAAAGTGCTCTCAATATGTGATGATACCTATGATGCATCTGCTACCTTTGAAGAACTTGTGCTTTTCACCCATGCAATACAGAGGTAGACTCTCTACTCTAATTTTTGACGATTAGAAGAAAGATGTTAATTACGTTGTACAAAATAAGTGTTATTATTGTGAAATGACAAAGTTTTGATGCATAGATGGGACATAAATGTCATGGATTCAATACCGCCATATATGAGACCATTTTATCAAGTCATTCTAGACATCTTCAATGAATTGGAACAAGTATTGACCAAAGAAGGTAAATCAGACCGCGTCTACTATGGCGAATTTGAGGTAATTAAACTCGCTAATTATAACTTTGCCTCACTGATCAGTAAACTAAATTCTAGAGAATTAACAAAAATATTGGCATGAAAAAGGATTCTAAATTCAATAAGTGCATACCTTATTGTCGACTAGTATACCTTTGTGTTTGCATTTTAGATGAAAAAGCTGGCGAGGGCCTATTTTAAAGAAGCGGAATGGTTAAATGCTGGCTTTATTCCAAACAGTGATGAGTATATAAAAAATGCATTTGTAAGCACTGACTTTATGGCGCTTGGAACAACTACTTTGATTGGTTAAATGCATTTTTTTTTTTTGCACCAATAAACAAGTATTTGGAGCAAATTAAATGTGGAAACATTTGCATCGATCCATTTATAAATGGTTTATGTTTCCTTTCAAAAGAAATAAATAAAGAAAAAGACAAGTTCAACAGCAATCTTTTTTCCCAAAAATTAGGGGTGATGTAGTTAAATGGCTCTGTGAAACTTTTGGTTAGTTAAAGATCCCTACTTCATGCATACATAAAGCACATTACTGTCGATATTCATTCTCATCCAATTGCAAGCAATTATGTACCAAAGTGAAAAGTTGTTGAACCTGATTGGAGCTCCACGTTGTCTATAGCTAGTTCTAAGTGGTTGAGTCATTGATGACTAAAATTATGCATAGCCGATAACAAAGGTGTAACTTTATTTCTTAACCAAGTTCATCACGCAAGCGTCATGTTTGATCATGATTCCGGCCCAGGCTACCCCATACCACTTGTTAGGATCAAACGCTTACCATTATGTCAAAAGTTATAATTAATAATAAAGGCGCAACTTTATTTCTTAACCAAGTATACCACGCAAGCGTCATGTTAGATCATGACTCCAATTGGGCTATCTCAGCCCCCTCATGGGTCTTACTATAGGCAAAATGTTGGCATTACCCAACATCTCTAAATTATGTACCAAAATGAAAAGTACATATTAGGCTATTGAGCTACGTGTTTATGATTTCAAGTTATAAATCTTAATCACCATGAAGCGCACATATTCATTTGGGCTTTGGTTTTGAATAACTTCTTATCTTACATGTGTCTTTAGTTTAGTAACTTGAGCTCGTAATTCTTTTAATTAGATACATTGCAAGGATAACTCATTTATTTCTTATGAGGAAATACACCCTATAAACAAGCAAAATCACAAAGCTTGATATAAAAGGTTTTATATTCAAATTAAGATGCTCTAAAGGCCTTTATATAGGCTTACAAAATCTAAGGCGTAAGAGTTTTCAACTAATGATAAGGATTACAACTCAAAAGATAAGAAGGACAGTTCAAAATATAAAGCTGCTGAATATTCTCCATTCAAAGTGTGCTTATTCTCCATCATTTCTATACTCTGTGGCGATTAAATACAAATATTTCTCTTTTGAAGCAGATATTCCATGTGTTTCAGTCATATCCAAATCTTTTGGATTAACTCCGTCTGGGAGTTCCCATTCAAAATGGAGGAGTAACTGAGCCAGAGGAAGTCCAACATTAGCTAAACCAAATTGCATTCCTGGACATATTCTTCTTCCTGCACCAAATGGAATATACTCAAAGTTTTTCCCCGTAAAGTCAATTGAAGAGTTGTCAAATCTCTCTGGTATAAAATTTTCAGGATTTTCCCAATATTTTGGATCTTTCGCAATTGCCCATGCATTGACAAGTACTCTAGCCTTATGAGGAATGGTGTATCCATATATGTTTGTCTTCTCCCTACATTCCCTTGGCCCGATAAGAGGAACTGGGGCATGTAGTCTTAACGTTTCCTTAATCACTAACTTTAGGTATGTTAACTTGTCAACGTCTCCTTCATCAAAGTTTTTCTTTCCCTTAAAGACTTGCCTCACTTCACTTTGGGCCTTGGCCATGACATTTGGGTTCATCATCATTTCTGATAATGCCCAGATAATAGTTGCAGATGAAGTCTCTGTTCCAGCAATGAAGATGTCCTATGTCAACAAACAAATAAATTAAGGTGCCTCCAACTTCAAAAATGCACTTGGATATTTGATTAAGATATATACATATCTTTGCATTTACTAGGTTAAGCTTGAAAGAATAACAGGGTGACAGAAAGAAAACTTACGGAAATAACAGCTTTGATGTGGTCATTTGTAATTGGAAACTGAAGTTCGGCGTTCTCCTTAATTCGTAGTAAAACATCAACCAGATCCTCATCTCCAAACTCACCATTTCCCTTTTTCCCAGCTGCTTTATTTTTTATATGCTCATTAATGATGTTTTCCATGATTGCATCAACCTTTTGATGTGCACTCACCAATCTAGATTTCACACCACCTATATTGTGAAGTAACTTCCAACAGGGGAAAAAATCAGCTACATCAAATCCTCCAGCAAAGATGAGTACTTCCTTCAAAAGTGTTATGAACTCATTTCTATCTTTGCATATTTTTCCAAAAGCAGCTCTACAAGTAACACAGTTGGCAAACTGAAAAATATTTTCTGTCATATTTAGTGTAGAGCCTCTCGTGGAACAAATAGATGAAATGAGAGTTGAAAGCTCATCTTGTCGAATTCCACTAAAGGACTTAACCATCTTCGCACTAAGTAATTCTACAATACAAATTTTACGCATTTGTCTCCAATAGTCACCATATCGGCTAAATCCAATATCTTTATTATTGTAAAATATGATGTTTGTGGATACAAATTGTGGCCTATCAGCAAAAGCAAGATCGCGAGTTTTCAGAATTTCTTGTACAAAAGTAGGTGATGTTATGACCACAGTTGGAACTTGCCCAAGTTGCAAGTACATAATAGGCCCATACTTTTGTGTTAAAGTTCTAAGAATGCGATGTGGAACTTGTCCTCCAATGATCAAGTGATGCAAACTTCCAATAAAGGGAAGTCTCCATGGACCTGGAGGCAACCTTTGTTTTTTGTTTTTATGTCTAACTACAATAACAAGGGAGGACAAGAAGAAAAGCAACCAAACTAAGTTAAGAAGAGAAGAATACATCTCCATTGAAAACTAAGCTTTTGGTGGATATTTCTTTCAAGTAACATTAGCTGCTCTTGTTGTGGCCCAATATAATGTCCAAATGACATAATGATATGTACTAGTATATATTAAATAAATCAGTCATTGCGTAGTGTGAGTACGTAGAAAATCTTTGACTTCACGTGATAACTATAGTGATAGTGAACAAATCCTGACGTGATAAAATTAGTTAATTATGGTCATCCATACTTACATACTTATCTACAACGTTCCCTCTTAGATGATCATTGATAGATAATAGGGGAAACTACGTAAAAAGCACCCTGTCACATCCCAAAATACACCCCAGATGTGACTGACACCCGCCAATATCATCCGTCGGGAGAACCAAACATCCATACACACACCCAAATTTATCAAAGCACAGGGATACAATATGTGTAGCACCAAATCTCATCACTACTCATAAAAATGGACTAACTATCAAACCAAAATCATATATCGAGTTACGAAAGGAAAATGTCACTTAACAAAATACCTCTAGCCCAAATCTCACAATAAGATCATGGAGCATCTAATAGAGTGACATAAGTTCAAATGTTGGGCATGCAAACCCCTGGAAAAAAATATAAGCTATACTAGATAGGACTGAAACAGTAGTCTCCACGAACAATGCGAAGGCTCACCTCAGCAATGGAGTCCACGGAAACAAACTTATCAGCCACAAGTTTCACCCTCTGCAACAGTATTTTGCATTGACAAGCAAGTAAGGAGTGAACTATATATAAATATAACCCAGATCCTTGACTAGCTACTTTAATACCCCTGGAACAAGAATTATAAAATACATGTGCACAACGAATATACATAAATAATATACACAAGAATATACTTCATAATAAGCTCAATAAGTTCAAACAAATGTTCAAAAAGATCACCACATGTCCCAATTCAATCCACACTCGAAACTTGTCATAAACGACAATGAAGGAGATCAACCCATCACCCCGACAAGTCTATGACAGCATGTATAATGCTATAGAAATATACTACGGCAGTGTGTACAAAGCTCCTAACATATTACGGCAGTTATGTATGCCCCTAGTAACCATATCACAATAATGAAGAAGGATATCCAACATCACACCACATATAACTTATAAAAATATTCGATAGTCTTCTCAAAATAGCATATCTAGGGATAATTAAGGAATACCAACTTTGTCAAGCACATGCTTGTCCCAACACATGCACCAGGAAGAGAAAATATATTTTTCAAAGCATGTTTGAAAACAAGCACTAAAGTTTGAAGTCTCACTTACCTTATTAATGACAAGTTCCACAACCTTGCACGCGTAGAACACCCACCAAAACAACCCCTACTTGCCTCAATCCATGAAAAAATTATTGATTATTGATATCAATTATGTTGACCAAACTCAATTCCCAATATGCCTAATCTTCAATTTTAGAGTTAACCCCTAATACCCAATACCTTAGATTATAAAGTAAAGTAAAGGTATTCTTAATCTCATTGTTAAAATTTAATTAGTGAAAATTCTGGTAAATATATTTTCAACTAACAAGAGCACACAACAACAAGAAAATACCTGCACTTTATCATCCAAAATAGTGGTACAAAGATCAAGTTGATTCTATGTATGAATTTCCCCGAATCACCTTGTGAGCTGTGTGTTTTCTTCAAAGAGAAAAGAACAAAATAATAAGAAAAAAGGGATTGTCCTAAAAAAAATTCTTTCTGCGCGTGCGACAAACTAAAAAAATAAAGGGTTTGGTTGCTTTTATTATTATTATTATTATTATTTTCTTTAATAGAGATTATTGGTTAAAATTACCCGTTAGCCCTTCATTAAAAAAATGTAATAAGGGTTATTACATTCTTCCCAACTTAAAATAATGTTCGTCCTCGAACAAGTATAAAATCATACCTGAAGTGTCAAATAAGTGAGGATATCTCTCTCGTATATCCGCCTCAGACTCCCAAGTAGCATCTTTGGTTAGATGATTGTGCCATAACACTTTCACTGAAACTATTTTCTTCGACCGCAGTTGTCGCACTTGCCTATCCAGAACAGATATCAGACCTTTCTCATATGCTAAATTCTCATCAAGCTCCACATCTTCTAGGTTAATCTTATGTCTATCATCACGAATATACCGTCGAAGCATGGACACGTGAAATACAAGATATACAGCAGACAATCTCAGAGGTAAAGCAAGTTGGTATGCCATCAATCAAATCAGATCCAAAATCTCATAAGGATCAATATATCTAGGACTCAACTTACCTTTCCGACCAAATATCATAACTTCTTTCATAGGAGAAACTTTCAAAAAGACCTTTTCGCTCTTCAAAAACTTCATATCACGGACTTTCTTATCTACATAAGATTTTTGTCCACTTTGTGTTGTCCGAAATCGTTCTCGTATCACTGCAACTTTTTCTAAGGCCTGCTAAACCAAATTTGAACCTAGTAATTGTGATTCACCAAGTTCAAACCATCCAATGGGTGATCGACACTTACGACCATATAGAGCCTCATACGGTGCCATTTGTATACTCGATTGGTAGTTATTATTATAAGAAAACTCTGCCAATGGTAACTGATCATCCCAATGTCCACCAAAATCAATCGCACAAGCTCTAAACATGTCCTCCAAGATTTAAATGACCCGCTCAGACTGTCCGTCAGTTTGGAGATGAAAAGTTGTGCTCACCTCAACCTGTGATCTAAACGACTTCTTAAAAGACTTCCAAAACTCAATAGTGAACTGTGCACCTCGATCTGATATTATTGAAATAGGAACTTCACAAAGCCGAACTATCTTTCAAAGGTAAATATCTGCTAACTACTTTGCAGTATAAGTAACTCGAACTGGTATTAAATGGGAAAATTTTGTGAGTCTGTCCACAATCACCCAAATTGAGTCGTGCTTCTTGAAAGTATTCGGCAACCCAACAATAAAGTCCATAGTAATCCTTTCCCACTTTCACTCTGGGATAATCAAGTTTTGCATTACTCCACCAGGTTTTTTATGTTCATATTTGACCTATTGGCAATTCAAGCAACTAGTCACAGACTTCAAAATATCAGCCTTCATACCTTTCCACCAGTACAAACTACGCAAGTCTTGATACATCTTTAAAGCACCTAGATGAATGGAGTATCGCGAGCTATGAGCCTCTTCAAGTATTAGTCATTTTACCTCACCCACCATGAGAATACACAATCTACCATGTCGATGTAAGACACCCTCGCTATCAATTGAGAACAACTTCATGCCCCCACCCCACACTCAATCTCATAATCTAGCAAGTTGGGGATCATCATATTGGCAAGTCTTGGCTTCTCCAACTAAGGATGATTGTACCACCATACCTGCAAGAAATATGCCAGGCAATGTATAATCAATTCTAACTCCCTGATTGGCTAGAGGTTGAATATCCCTAGCTATAGGTCACTTTTCAATAGCAATCCAAGCCAAGCTGCCCATAGACTTCCTAATCAAAGCATCTACTACCACATTTGTCTTTCCAGGATGATACAAAATAGTAAGATCATAATATTTAAGTAGCTCCAACCATCGTCGTTGCCTCAAATTTAGATCCCTTTTCTTAAATATGTATTGCAAACTCTTGTGATCAGGATAGACTTCACATGGCTCGCCATAAAGATAGTGACGCCAGTTTTTTAGTTCAAATATAATGGCGACCAACTCTAAGTCATGTGTCAAAAAATTCTTCTCATGAATCTTTAGCTGTCAAGAAGCATATGCCATCACTTTACCATTCTTCATTAAGACACCACCCAATCCAACTCTAGACGAATCACAATAAATGATGAAACCACCCTCTGTCGTGGGTAAGGTCAAAATAGGAGTTGTAGTCAATGCAGTCTTTAATTTCTGGAAATTCTTTTCACATTCATTTGACCACTGAAAAACTACACCTTTTTTAGTTAAATATGTCAATGGAGAGGTTATCTTTGAGAAACCCTCCACAAACCGTTTGTAATATCCAACTAGACCCAAGAAACTACGTATCTCCGTAGCAGTATTAGGTCGTGGTCAATCCCGAACAACTTCTACCTTTCTTGGATCAACTTGAATTCCATCTCGTGACACCACTTGTCCTAAAAAGGAAACTATTCCCAACCAAAACTCACATTTTGAGAATTTAGCATAAAGTTTTCATTTCCTAAGTAGCTGTAATACAATTCTCAAATGATGTTTATGCTCAGCCTCATCTCGAGACTAAACCAAAATATCATCAATGAATACAATCACAACCTGGTCGAAGTATGGCTTGAATACCCTGTTCATGAGGTCCATAAATGTTGCAAGTGCATTAATCAATCTGAAAGGCATCACCAAAAATTCAAAGTGCCTATACCTTGTTTGAAAGGTTGTATTTGAGATATCTTTGGTCTTTATTCTCAGCTGATGATAACCTGATCTCAAATCAATTTTGAAAAAGTGAGTAGCACCCTGCAGTTGATCGAATAGATCATCTATAGAGGCAACGAGTATTTATTCTTGATTGTTGGCTTATTTAGTTGCCTGTAGTCGATGCACATTCTCATTGTGCCATCTTTCTTTTTCACAAATAACACTAGAGCACCCCAAAAGGCGATACGCTAGACTTGATGAACCCCTTAATAAGTAGCTCTTGGAGTTGGACCTTCAATTCTCTCAACTCAGTTGGAGCCATACGATATGGAAGATCGAATAAAGATAGGTTGAGTATCTAGGACTAGATCAATGTTAAACTCAATTTCTCTCATCGGAGGTAGCCCAGGTAAGTCTTCTGGAAACACATCAACAAATTCTCGCACAACTGAAATGTTATCAATAGTGACATCCTCCCCCCGAGTATCATGGACAGTAGCAATAAAACCAAGGCACCCATGATTAATCATTCGGTGTGCCTTTACATAAGATATTATTTTTTCCCGTGTAAGAGGAGTCATGCCTTTCCATACTAAAAGTGGTTCTCTAGAGAAATTAAAATGTACCAGCTTAGCATAATAATCAACCAACACATAACACGATGTTAACCAATCCATGCTCATGATCACATCAAAGTCAGACATCGATAACTCTAATAGAGCAACTATTGTGTCATTTCCCTTCACAAATATAACACAATCTCTATACATTGATAAAATCTCTCTAATTGGAGTCATAACCATATCTGACACATGAAGAGTCTCAACTCGTCATTCTAAAGATATAGCAAAAGACGGGGATACATACAAATATGTAGAACCAGGATCAATAAAGGTATATGCCTCATGAGAATTAACAATAATAATACATGTGACTACAATATTAGATCCCTCGACATCCTGCCTGGCCATAGCAAATAATCTAGTTGGTACACCTGCTCTTTGAGTAGCTTGTGCACCATGTCGACCTTGTCCACGAGCACCTTGTGGCGTGACCCTAGCTGGCTGAATCAGAGCCTGAGCTTGACTAGTACCAGAATCTCTCTTAGGACAAAATTTAGCAATATGGCCTCTTTCACTCCAAGTACAACAAGGACCACCAATACCAAAGCAGCAACCACTGTGATTCCTACCACAATTAGAACACCTTGGTGTTGTCTGAACTGGTAGAAATTATCACCCTTCTTCTGCATCTGTTATTGCCACAAGTTTCACCCTCTACAACAGTATTTGCATTGACATGCAAATAAGGAGTGAGTTATATATAAATATAACTCAATAAGATCCTCGACTAGCTACTTTAATACCCCTGGAACAAGAGTTATAAAATACATGTGCACAACGAATATACATAAATAGTATACACAAGAATATACTTCATAATAAGATCAATAAGTTCAAACAAATATTCAAAAAGATCACCACATATCTCAATTCAATCCACACTCAAAATTTGTCATAAATGACAGTGAAGGAGATCAACCCATCACATGGACAAGTCCATGAAAGCATGTATAATGCTCTAAAAGTATACTATGGCAGCGTCTGCAAAGCTTCTAACATATTACGGCAGTATTGGTATGCCCCTAACATATTACGGTAGCTATGTATGCCCCTAGTAACCATATCACTATAATGAAGAAGGATATCCAACATCACACCACATATAACTTATAAAAATATTCGATATTCTTCTCAAAATAGCATATCTAGGGCTAATTAAGGAACTCCAACTCTGTCAAGCACGTGTTTGTCCCAACACATGCCCTAGGTAGAGAAAATATATTTTTCAAAGCATGTTTGAAAAGCAAGAACTAAAGTTTAAATTATCACTTACCTTATTAATGACAAGTTCCACAACCTTACACGCGTAGAACACCCAACAAAACAACCCCTACTTGCCTCAATCTATGAAAAAAATATTGATTATTAATATCAATTATGTTGACCAAATGCCTAATCTTCAATTTTAGAGTTAAACCCTAATACCCAGTACCTTAGACTATAATTAAAGGTATTCTTAATCTCCTTGTTAAAACTTAATTGGTGAAAATTCTGGTAAATATGTTTTCAACTAACAAGAGCACACAACAACAAGAAAATACCTGCACTTTATCACCCAAAATAGTGGTACAAAGATCAAGTTGATTCTATGTATGAATTTTTCCGAATCACCTTGTGAGTTGTGTGTTTTCTTCAAAGAGAAAAGAACGAAAGAAGAAGAAAAAAGGGATTGCCCTAAAAAAAATCTCTCTGTGCGTGCGACAGACTAAAAAAATAAAGGGTTTGGTTGATTTTTTTTTTATTATTATTATTTTCTTTAATAAAAATTATTGATTAAAATTACACATTAGTCCTTCATTAAAAATGTAATAAGGGTTAGTACACATCCCTATACTTTTTAAGGGTCTATTTTACATGAATGTGTAAACAAAATTTATTTACAATTAAATGTCAATATTTTTTTTTTACAAAAATATATATATATATATGGGGAAAGTCCAAAAAAAGGATTAAAAAAAAGTATAAGTTACACAAATACCATTGTGTAAAGGGCAAATTTTAATTTGTCCCCACCTTTTTCATAATTACCAAAATTTCTTGAAATAGGTACTTTTTGATACTCTTAAATCAACTGGAGATACATTTTAAATGCAGTCACTTTCTTCATAAATGAGACGAATTAATAAAGATTTGACCATTTTCAAGAAAAACCTTATCGTATTCTTGCTGAAAAATAGGAATTTATTCTTTCATCATAAATTAGGCTAGTTAATGCAGATACACCTATTTCCAATACAAAATAGTTAAATGTTTCATTCAGGAAGAAAAAATTTAAAAACAAACGAGAAATTATTTTTGAAAACGCAGAAAGATAAAGAATTTGTTGGTGATTCGCGATGAATATATGTATTATGTTGAGGCATTCTGAAATTTGGGAATGAGATGTTTGTTACTCAAGATACAAGAATGATGGAATAGTGGTTGGACAGACAATTTCATATGCAAATCTAAAAATGGTCATTGCAGCAGAGTTGGACATCGACAAGAAGAAGAAAAATATAGAAATAAGGTACATCATCGAAGGGAACTCTTCTCCTATGATCATTAGAAACGACATGGGGGTTCGTCTGTATCTGAAATTGAAGAAATCCCTAAAAATAAGGTTTGGTTTTCTTCATGCTTGTTCTTCAGTTTTAAGTTGCATTCTGCTGATTTCTTCGTCTTGGTATAGTTTTTTTTTTCTTTTCACTATTATATATGGATTCCAATCCATCTTTTAGTTTAGGTCATACTCAAATGGATGAAACTCACAAAGTCCGTCTGAAGCCAAAGTTCTACGCACTCATTCCAAGAAACCCAATCGATCATGAAAAAATTATTCAAACTGAAGAAATTCCTACAAATTATGTTTCATTATTCTCTTGATTCATTGAGATCTTTTGTTGTTTTATTTATCATGTATGAACATATGATACACATCATAGTGTATCATGTACATCCATATGAAAAATTATTTTTTGCTCATTCTTTTTTTTGTATTAATTTTTGTATCATTCTTCTATGTTTTAGTACGTTATCTCATCTATCAATATATGATACACATCATATTGTATCACGTACACATTAAGAATCATTATTTTTTGCTCATTCTATTTTGTACAAAAATATTTGTATCATTCTTCTATGTTTTAGTATGTTATCTTATGACATGTGCATCAAGTGTCACTAGATCCTTAAGTATCAACCAATTGATAGTTGTAATATTTATAATTTTTATTTTCGATATATGGTACATATTAGGTTTATACCATTAATACATAGTTATTGTGTATTATATGAATGTGTTGATTAGTGTATCATTATAGTTTGGTGGCATTGACGCGCGATGCTCTTAAAAGTCTGTATCATGTATACCTAATGATCCCTTCATTCCCTAAGGAAAAGTTATATAATGATTCATACATAAGGATATATTTATACATGATACAATAAAGTCATAAAATTGAATTTGGGAGCATTGATCGTATATATGTTTTTGAATTGAATTCAAATTTTGGTAGTGATTTTCTAAAAAGAATTTGTTACTTTTTTATGGGAAATAAGTTAATTGCTATTAATTACCTTGATTTTTTATTCAAATTTTGGAAAATATTTTCTAAAGGAAATTGTTACTTTTTTTTAATGGGAAATAGATTAATCGACATTAATTAGCTTAAAAGAATTTTGTTACTTTCAAATTTTGGTAGTAATTTTCTAAAAGAAATATGTTACTTTTTTATGGAAAATAAGTTAATTGCCATTAATTACCTTGATTTTTTATTCAAATTTTGGAAATTATTTTTTAAAGGAAACTGTTACTTTTTTAAACGGGAAATAGATTAATTGAAATTAATTAGCTTAATTTATGGAAGGGAATAAGTCAGTAATTTTAATTTTTTTTCGAAAACTACAGCCATAAAATTGTATTTAGGAATATTAAACGTATATATGAAATTTATACACGATACATTAATTCTCTTGATTCATTGAGCTCTTTTGTTGTTTTTATTTATCATGTATCAACATATAATACATATCACATTGTGTCATGTACACCCATAAGGATCACTATTTTTTGTTCATTTTATTTGTACAAAAAATTTGTATCATTCTTCTATGTTTTAATTGTTTATATCATGTATCAATATATGATATATATCATATTGTATCACATACACCTTAAGGAACACTGTCTTACCAAAATTATGTTTTTAATTATTCTCTTGATTCACTGAGCTCTTTCAATAATAATTAAATTTTTTTTAACAAATATGGTATCATATGCATTTTATTCTATAAACAAAGTCAATTTTTTTTATCAATGACCATGTATGATGTATCCTATATATGATACAAAACAAATATAGTGCACCACAATGTAATTATAAAATAATACTTGACACATAAAATGAATTACTAAAATATATCAGAACCTGTAGCAAAATGAGATTTCAATCAAAACTTATTCTGAATCTGATTTATTATAAGTAAATATTTATCAAACAAATGATTCAATGCATTGATTCTAAGTACAAACGAATTCCTATATTTTTCGAATACAAAAAATCAAGGGATCAATTCAAAGAACCATTTGTAGATGACTAAGTTAATAAAGATTAGTTATTTTTCAATAGTTGAGAAACAAAACTTTTTTAACTTATGTAAGATGTTTTAATTAAATTTTTTATTAGTATTCATATGACTTCTGTATATTTTGTTTTTAAAATTTAATACAAGTGTCTATGTTGCCCAAGCTTGGTGTATCAGCTTCCAAACTCATCAGACTTGAACAAAGTTTGCTCAATCTAATGTATCATGTGTCATGATACAGTGTTATTTTGTAATATTCCTTGACAATGTATCACTTAACATGATACTTGACAATTATAATATACAATGAGTTTACACTTTAGCAAATTGACTGATAAATATACAGGAACTACACTATATACATATTGCCCCCATGAATCACTACATCCAACAATTTCAAACTTTGTATAAGTATCATTATGTATTTGATAAATGGCTATATTTAGGATAATAGATTCAACGTGTTGTGTATCACATATCATATGCATGCTATAAAGAAGTTACAGTAAAAAATAACTCAATATAATGAGATATGCAATGATACTTGATACAATAAGACATACATTAAACTCAATAAAACACGAAGAATATCATATGTTATGATACAATGTTATTTACAAAAACACTAGATACATGTTATATTACAACTCATTACATAATACTTATGAATCAGGCAGAATATTTATGTAACATAACTTTATAAAAAAGAAATGATTTGGCATGATTCATAGTGATAAAAATATGAATCATATTGTGTGGTACATCCAATTGTTGCAAGCATTGTACAAGTATCATTAACCATGATACAATGATTATATTTATGCTAATTGATTCAACAACAAAGTAAGAACATAAATT
>JBCEWC010009818.1:0-18319 GCA_038996855.1 Solanum aculeatissimum
ATTCATATGAAAAACGTTTAGGGAAGTAACTAAAGGTCTAAATGAGTGGCCTCAACTTCATTACTAATTGAATATTTGTTGAATTAATATGTGAATTAAGGAATTTTTTTAATGGTTATGTTGTAGTAACTTAATTTTGTAGGGGTATTTTGGTATTTCAACTTTCAACTTTTTTTGTTCCCACTTAGGCCACTTTTAGTAATATATGATGCACAGTATATACAAGTGCAATGAAGTGAACATTTCACTGAAAAACATATACACTAAATAATCCAGTGATAATTAATCCCCGTAACACAATCCCTACATTGTTATCCCTGCATGACTTTGTTTACGAGCCAGATGATCATTTCCCCAAGCATCCTACCTGTTTAGATTAGCGGGATGCACGGGAGATTGCCAATGCCAAACATTATGCTCGCATCGCTTGCTCATACAGTAATGAACATCCACAGGGAGATGAAAAGATAGATTGCATCCATCATACAGACGTCCTTTTCTTTAACTTGCAATGAAGTTAGGATTTGGATTGAGGAATGTCCTCATTAAACTTTGCACAGCTCAGCAAAGAACAATCTGATGCCACAACGAAAGAGAAGCAGCACATTGTGATAGGCGCAGAACGAAATGGTGATATCAACAATCAATTTGCTTTAAGGTGAAGGATTACCGCGCTCTTAATGTCCTAGCTTCCCTTCTGCACATAACAAAAGAATCAACATAATTCCTGCTATAGACAATGAACTTGTAGGATCCTCAATGTAGACTTCACAAATTACCAAGCTAAAGCAACTACAAAGCCCATTTTTCCACTTCTTACTTCTATTACATCTCATGTACTGTACTTGTAATATGAACACCCTGGTCATAGAGTAAGAAAAATCTGTACATAGTAGTACAACAAGCCAATTCTGATCTACTGGCAAGAGTAAGATACCAATAGACAAAGAAATGTGCTACCATCTTTCGTCTCCAAACCAATTGTTCTTCTCCTTTGGCCCAGTAGGACCTTCCTCCTTAAACAATTCCATTGGCAGCTTATCAAAAATACTCTGTATTGAATTTCGAACCATCATCGGCATGCGATTAACAATTTTCTCAAGCTCCTTTCTTGAGTCATAAATGATGGTTGGACCCCACTCTCTCATATACTCTAACCAACATGGCTCACTGACAGCTTCATGTCCAAGATACTCTGCTGCCATAATTTCATACTGGGTACTTGAATCTACGTAGAGATTACTACGGGCAACATCATTTCTAATTCCAATCCCTAGCTT
The DNA here is from genome assembly GCA_038996855.1 of Solanum aculeatissimum. Lineage (NCBI taxonomy): Eukaryota > Viridiplantae > Streptophyta > Magnoliopsida > Solanales > Solanaceae > Solanum > Solanum aculeatissimum. The sequence continues at coordinate 1,281 of JBCEWC010009818.1, forward strand.
TGAGGACCCTTGAATGTAAGTTCCAGGATGAGGAAAGCAAGCATGACCACTCTTTGATGAATAAACAATAGCTTTATTTCCTCCAATGAACTCCAAATCATAAGCATCCACCCATTCACCACCACTGTGCTGAGAAAAATAGATACTCCACAACTCTCCTGTGAAATTGCTCACTCGGAGAGTAAAATGCTCCCAATCACCTACATGCTGACCGACTTTGCTAAGAGGAACATTCACTACTCCTATCTTTAGAGTAGCTGGCCCATTGAAGGGGCAAAATATCCACATTGAAAGATCTGTGAAAGTACCACCTAAGGCTGGCTTAACATGAACATAAAGTTTTGCACTCTGTAAATTTCCAAACATGACAATATCCCTCCGTACATCGCTCGGCAAATCAATCCAACATTGGCCATCATTTGTCCCACCACTAGGTAAATTGGAACCGTCAGGCTCAATAGGCTTAGCAAATGAATCGCCTCTAGTATAGAGCATTGCGCCATTGTCAAGGAACCATTGTACAGAAGCTGGTAGATAGGTCTCGTCTGGATGGAAAAACAAAGTAGGACCATAGTGCCTAATGATTGCATGAATCTGATCAAGGTTTGGCATTGCTTGTAGACTCGTATCAAGATTCTTTAGGCATGCGATGTTTAGCTCTTGCCCTGTGCTCCAATAGCTACTGCAGAAAAAGGTACCAACTGAAATACCTTTACCATGCATTCCTCTTTGCCGCGGTCTTATGCTCCAAATTGCCAGTACTTCTGAAAGCACAGAGCTGGTTTTGAGTATCAAGCGGTAAGTTTCACATTCATCAGTGAGGTCAGATCGAACACATTTAACTTCCTCTAACTCAGGTTTAACAGGCTTAGTAGTCACAATGAACCCCAAGGCTTTATAACCTTCAGGTGGTTGAGGTAACCAGAAGTAACCGGATCCCTCAAAATTTTCTTCAGTTCCATCATTAGAACTCCATACTAACGTGTAATCAAGGGGATTCTGAAGCGCAGGCAAACAGGGATTTCCACTGCAACGATCTCCTGCCTCAGGTTTAGCCACTTCCCCAGCAACAAGCACAAACCCTCGTAGAGGCTTGTTGTTAGATTGGCAGTAGTGGCCAAGACTGAAAAATCCATCAGGCACCCCCCTTGGCTTGTAAAAGCTAACACCTTGTTTCCGATCTTGTGACAGATTACAACCCCAGACAAAGTCAAACTTGCTGATTTTATGAACCTCCAATTCCCCTAGTTTAATTGTTCCAGTAGTGAATCCTGTACCAGAACATTCTAAGACAGTGGAGGAAAGAGAGGAAAAAAAACTAGCATTAGAGGTGTTCTTCTCTTTATTATTATTTTCAAGAAAGGAATTAATATAGGTTTGCATAAAGGGATTAATATACGTTTGCATGCAATCCACTAACATGATTCTAACAGTCCATTGGGCTACAATGCTGATTCGACAACCCATAATTAGACACATACATCAAGCAACTGAGAAAACTAATGCACGTCCAAGAACCTAGACAATCTTCTCCAAGGAAAAGAAGGAAATTGAATAACAAACTCTTACATTTAACCCCCCCAAGAGTCGTTCGATCACAATGAAAACTTATAAGCTGAACAAGTAACTCATTTAAGACATGAAATAATTAGCTTTGATCTCAAATAACAATGAAGAATCCTAAACTATCCAAAACAAACTTATCCAAACTTTTAAGAATTTCATTTACTGGATTCAAGTTGAAAATTGTGACTCGCAAGTTTCATGATAATGGATCCAGCAAATTGCCAAATCAGTCTTCAAAGCTATTTTAAGTCTTCTTCCAATGGCAAAGCTCAGTGATCGGTAGTCATATAGTGAATGTAGTTAGTGTCTATGCGCCTCAAGTGGGCCTGGATGAGAAAGTCAAAAAACTTTTTTGGGAGGATTTGGATGAGGTTGTGAGAGGTATACCGGACACAGAAAAAAATTTCATTGAGGGAGATTTTAATGGGCACATCAGTGCAACTTCTAGTGGTTTTGACGATGTTCATGGAGGCTTTGATTTTGGGGAGAGGAATGGAGGTGGGACATCTCTCTTGGATTTTGTTAAAGCCTTTTAATTGGTTATTGCTAACTCATGTTTTTCGAAGAGGGAAAATCACTTGATTACCTTTCGTAGTATGGTAGCTAAGACTCAGATTGATTACTTACTCCTCCGGAAGGGTGATAGAAGCCTTTGTAAGAATTGCAAGGTTATTCCGAGGGAAAATATTTCCACTCAACATAGGCTTCTAGTGATGGATTTAAAGATTAAAAGGGAAAAGAGGAAGAAGACAATTTATGCCCAATCAAGGATTAGATGGAGAGGTCTGACTACTACCCTTTCTCGAGAGACGGGGAAAAAGTTGAGTAGTTTGGGGGCTTTGAGTAGTAGTAGCAAAGATGTGAACACCATGTGGGACACTATTGTTGGTTGCATTAGAAAAGTAGCTACCAAAGTATTAAGGGTATCGAGAGGGACCTTTGGTGGACGCCAAGGTGATTGGTGATGGAATGGAGAAGTTCACGGCAAAGTGAAAGCTAAGAGATTGCCGATACAAAGTGGTTGAATTGTATAGATGAGGATGAAAAACGAAGACTTAAGGATATTTATAAGACGGCGAATACTGAAGCGAAGACGACAGTCATGAGTGCTAAGACAGCAGTGTTTGAACGCTTGTATGTTGAGCTAGGCAAAAAAGGTGGGGACGAGATGAAAGAGGCTCGCGAAAGAGAGAGAAAAGCTCGCGACTTGGATCAAGAGAAGTGTATCAAAGATGAGGAGGGTGAGGTGTTGGTGGATGAGACTTCCATTAAGCAAAGGTGACAAGCTTACTTTCATAAACTCTTAAACGAAAAAGGGGACAAAAATATTGAGTTAAGTGTTTGGCGCACTCCGATAGTCATCAAGATTTTGGTTACTGCAGGAGTTTTAGAGCTGAGGAGGTTAGACATGCTACTAGTAGGATGAACAGAGAGAGAGCGATCAGAACTGATGGGATTCCAGTGGACTTTTGGAAAAGCATGGTCAAGGATGGTATGGAGTGATTGACTAGGTTGTTTAATGCTATTCTAAGGACTGTTAAGATGCCCGATGAATGGAGGAGTACATGGATGATATTCAAAATTGTAACAATTACAGAGGTATTAAGTTGTTAAGCCACACAATGAAGGTTTGCGAGAGAGTGGTGGAGATGAGGGTGAGAAAAAAAGTGTCCATTTCATAGAATCCGTTCGGATTCATGTGGGGGTGGTTGACTACTGAAGCAATTCATCTTGTTCGTAGACTAGTGCAGAAATATAGGGAGAGAAAGAGGGACCTTCATATGGTGTTCATTGATCTTGAGAAGGCCTATGACAGTTCTGAGGGATGTCCTATGGAGGTGTCTAGAAGCGAAAGGTGTCCCAATGGTATATATTAGGGTGATAAAGGACATGTATGACGGAGCCAAAACTAGTGTAAGAATGGTGGGAGGAGACTCAGAGTATTTTCCTGTTGAGATGAGACTTCACCAAGGATCTGTGTTGAGCCCTTTTCTTTTTGCCTTAGTAATAAATGCTATGACATGGTCTATTCAGGAGGAGGTTCCATATATGTTATTTGCGGATGACATAGTACTAATTGATGAGACTCGAGATAAAGTTAATGATAGATTGGAGGTTTGGAGATATATTTTGAAATCCAAAGGGTTCAAACTGAGCAGGACCAAAATAAAATACTTGAAGTGCAAATTAATGTTGCGAGAGATGAAACAGACATTGAAGTAAGGTTTGCCACTCAATCTATTCCCAAGAAAAAAAACTTTAAATATCTTGGGTCTATTATCCAGAGTAGTGGCGATATCAACGATGATGTCACACATTGTATTGGGATAGCATGGACGAAACGGAGACTTGCTTCTGGGGTATTGTGTGATAAAAGATACCAGATAAACTTAAAAGTAAGTTTTACAGAATGATGGTTAGATCGTCTTTGCTATATGGGGTGAAGTGCTAGTCAATCAAAAACTTGTATGTTCAGAAGATGCAGGTTGCAGAGATGAGGATGTTGAGATGGATGTGTCAACATACAAAGGAGGATAAGATTAGGAATGAGATCGTTCAGGGGAAGTTAGGAGTGACCTTTGTGGCAGACAAAATGAGAGAAGCAAGATTGTGATGATTTGGGCATGTGCAGAGAAGAAGTGCCGACGCTCTGGTTATGAGGTGGGAGAGGTTGGATTTAGGGGTTATGCAGAGGGGTAGAGGTAGACCCAAAAAGTATCGGGGGGAGGTGATTAGACAGGATATGGCACAGCTTTGGATCACCGAGGACATGACCTTAGATAGAAAGGAATGGAGGTCGTGTATTAGGGTAGAAGGTTAGACGACTAGTAGGGATAGGATGATGTTTGGCCGTGTGATTTAGTAGGTTAGTAGAGGTAGTCATGTCTTTATATATTGTGTTGTTATTGTCTATCATTTATTTGTTACTTTATTGTCTTTATAGATTATCATTTGCTTTTCACTATAGTCATTTTGTTTCATATCTAGTATTTTTTTGCTTTCGGAAACAACCTCTCTATCTCTATGAAGTAGTGGTAAGGTCTGCGTACATTTTACCCTCCTGAGACCTCACTTGTGAGATTTCACTGGGTATGTTGTTGTTGTTGTTGTTCCAATGGCAAAACACCTCTTGTGATATAAGAATGGAAGTACAACATAGAGAACACGGAAGAGAGGAAAATTGAAGTGAAACTTAATCAATTGAACAAGAAATTGTCGGGAAATAACATCCTGCTTTAATATGTGGAAGTTAATCATGAAGGAAAAGAAGATTTTACTGATCAAACAAAGTATGTGGAACTTTCAGAAAGTATTCACATTTCAGAAAATTGTGCTAATTTCATTTTCTTGTAGCACAAAATAACATCACCAGGTTTCCATTTTACTGCTCATCATCCCTGTCTGTATCAATCAAGAAACTACAGCAGCATCTTCCCTGACTAGTGTATTTCATTGACAAGTCTAGATATTGAAACTTGTAGAGCGCTTGTAAGAAGGGGCATATGGAATTAAAGGATGAAAGAAAGGCAAAAGAGAAACTACCAATTATGAATGTTTCACATTCAATAACATTCTTGGAAACCAGCAATTCCTCCCCTTATGTTACCTATTTCTACAAATTTCTTGGGTATACCAACAAAGAATAGAATCTTTTCTTTGCAGTGCTAAAAGAATCAGACGTTGCCATCACATCATGCATATTTCACCACAAGGCACAAACAGTAGCATACATTCTTTTATCTTTCTTTTTAAAAGGCACAATCATTTTAAAGTTAATCACTGTTTGTCACCAAACCACATTAGAAACGATAACCTCGTCAAATACTGAACCTATTAGCTCAAGCTAAGATAAACACACAAAGGAACTATACATAGTGACGGTTTGGATGACAAATATTGCAACATGCCGCTATAAGCCCAATGTGTAATTTCCAGGAAACATAGAAGTATTTCAATCTCCAATCAATCAGATATTGAGCAGAAAATGAGATACCCGGAGCAGTAATGGAGGAAAAAAATGTTCCTTTCTCTTTGATCCAAGGGCAGGCACATGTAACGGTCAACCTGCTAGGCCTATACCCGAACAGCTTTAAAATGCATTGTGTAAGGCCTTACCTATGCGTTTTGCAGACGTGGGACTTATCCTAAGTTAGGTGTCACAGCACAATAACTATAGGAAATAATGACTACTGATAAAACCCCACATGTTAAATTTAATCATCAAAGTGACTATGGCAACAAAAATTTGATATTTTTGGCAGTTTATTGAGTGATTAAAGAGACAATTTGGCAACAAAATTCAGATAATGAATAAAGCAATTGGCATACCTTGAGGCCATTGTGGGATGGGCTCTGGGAGAAGAAACGTGTCAGGTTCTCGGGAAGAGAGATCTGAAATTTTGCTCCAACGGAAGCATTTCCATACAAACATTTTCTTCTCAAATCAATTGGCAAATGCAAAACTAAGATACAGGTGAAAGCATCTCTATAAAAATCATTTCTTTAGAATACCCAATTGTTCTTCCTTCCTGGGAATCAATTCTTGCGTGGTTTTGTAGAATGCGTTGTGGGAAAAGTAGTGGACGATGAATGACGACGTCAACTGTTGTTTTCGACTCATCTCAAACATTTGCTTATGTGTTATGATGATAAAAATAGGGCCTATCGGGCTATTTATCATAGCCTCACTTTAAGTAGCATACCTAGAGTACCTTTTTATTTGGGTGAAACTTGACATGAACGTTTTTTCTTGTATTATTTTTACAGAGAAAAGTATTAACAATAAATCTAAAATTGACATAAATAATTAGTTTCATTTGTTTGACTAACTGAACTTAGATACACCTCTAATCTTGCAACATTAGTGAAATACACTTCTAAATTTTTGTCAAGTTAAAATGTGTTTTTAATACTTGTGATAGATTAGAGATGTATTTTAGTTTAGTTAATCTAGTAGAGATGTGTTTTTAAGATTGTCAATAGTTCAAGGACGAAATTAATAATTTCCGCATAGTTCAAGGATGTTTTCAATACTTACCTCTATTTTTATATTACTCCTATCTATGCATCTCTATGTAAATATTCTATCCGTCTTATTTTATGTGACATTCTTTGACTTGACACAATATTTAAGTTTTTTTTAAAAAAAAAACTTATGGTCTAAAATCATTCTTAAATATTTGTGTGATTGAGAATCATTTCATTAAGGGTAAAAAGAAAATTTTAAAGTTAAACTATTTTCAATTAAAGTAAGATGACATTATTTTTGGAACAGACCAAAAAGTAAAGAGTGTCACATAAAATGAGACAAAGAGAGTAATAAATTAAAATAAAGGAAAGAAGTATTTACACTAGTCCTATTATTATGAGTCTAGAAATAACAATATGTAACTAAGAGCTTGTTTGGATGACTTATTACTTTTGACTTATAAGTCAAAAGTCAAAAGTCGAGATTTTTAACTTATGACTTATTTTTGGCTTAAAAATAAATGCTTATAAGTATTTTTTTTAATTTATCAAAACACCCCAAAAGTGATTAAAAACTATTTTAGCTTAAAAGCAATTAAAATAAGTCAATCCTAATAGGCTTTAAGTATATTTTTGTGTGTGTTAATAATGTACATTGCTACAGCTGGAAATAGGGTCATGTGATGGTGAAAATTGTGCTCGACACATGTTTGATTAATGGCCTCATGTTCCACGTGTTTGTGCAAGATGACTATCACACAATAGATTTTGGGACAACATCTTTCTTCTTTCTTCATCATTTCTTTCAAATTTTAATTTTGTTTATCTGGATTTGAAATGATCCTCCAAATCATTTTGTGTTAATGCTTTATTTTTCTTGTTTAGAACATTTTTATAATGATCTTAAGTCATATATGACTTGTTGGCATAAGAGAATCGTACCTGTAATGACATCGTCTGATGCCTCTACCTTCGGCCTCACTAGAGTGGCACAAAAATAGTCTTGTCTACCTTTATCACGAGCATCAATCCTACCACATGACCTACCTCCCGGAAGACCACCCAATGCACCCTGATGGTCGTCTTAATGGTCCTAACCCTAGTGTTTGCCCTTGTCTGGAGATGCTACTGCTGGAGTTGGTCAAGCTATCTGTAGAGATGGTGAAGTCATCCTACTAGAAGGGCACTCTCTAGGCGAATAATTAAGGGCACCACAATCATAATAGCCCTAGGAGGGACGACATACAAAATGTCGGCCCCCACGACCTGAGACACTCAGATTTGAACTCCTCAAACTTTGACCCACAATAAATAAATAACCACCATAGCCTAAATCACCTTGATGGTGTATTGATCACCCTCTAAAGCATGCAACGAGGCCTAAATAGCCTACTGGTCTAGCCCAACGAAAATCACTGGTCTATCATAGAAGTCTCTAGGCCTAGATTGGGGCCCACTGTAGCCACCCTCATACCGAGCCCTCTTGTTGCTTCCCCCTTCGTAATACTTCGGAAGTTGGAAAGCCAAAATGAAAAGGAAAATTGTTGAACTAAACTAATGTACTAGTTCTACAAGCCCTAAATATGGACCATAGAAGGTTCCACGACCCGTGGAAGCCATTCATGCAAGGACCTTTTTGCCTTAGAATCTCTTTTAAAAATTTGATATTTTGATGAACTACGTTTATAACCCATAAAATGAGCTATGACTTGTGAAAAGAGGTTGTAGAAGGGACCCTAGATTTTTGAAAATAACAACCTCAATACTTTTTGTATGAGTCAACAGGATGACTCGTAGAACGACATATGAGTCTTGGAAGGGGTCCGTAGAGCGCCCTCACACCTAAAAAGAATTTTGAAGTTAAGTCAACGTTTATGGGTCGTGGTTTGTTTCGTGGATTGAAGGTCAGATTTACATAGTTATAGGACTTTTTCTTCGGACATGTAGGACGGTTTGTAGATCATTTTATAGATTGTAGAAAAAGTTCATGGTTTGAGATCCTGATACTAAAAAATTAGGCAATATTTTACGAATAAGTTTCTATGGTCTGTAATGGAACCACCGACTGTATATGGCCCTCATGGTCACTCGTGATAATTAATTTCTTAGAGTTATTTTAGTCATTGTCTATATTTTTAACTCCTATACTAAGTTGTTTAGGACTTAGGGGTTCCTATCAATCTAAACACTCATTCACTCAATTCCTATCTCAATTAAAAATTTCTCTCTCTAGAAATTTCCTCCAAGAGAAGATCAAGTTCAAGCTAGGCTTCTTTAATTCAAGCCATTGATTTTTAGATTTTTTTCAAGGGTTCCACTCCAAGTATGTGGATATTCATTTATGGATTCCTTTCACCCAAGAAATCCATAATAATTCTCATATTTTTCAATGAAATTTCAATATAAAAATTTAAGCTTTTGATGATCTACAATTTAATTTCACAAATTATACTTTACTTTAAGATTATGGATTGAATTATGCATGAATTGGTATTTAATTATGCGATTTCAAGGTTTTTATTCAAGTTCTTCTTAATGTGATTTAGAGTTCATGAAATCCATTATGGGTTCTTTTAATTATGATTTAATTGATATTATTTGATATGATTATGCATGATTTCATCAAAATTATATGATTTTAAGTTGATTGCTTATGAAGTCATAAAAGTTATCCTAATTATCAATATGAATTATGATTATGAGTTATAGAGGACTTTAATCAAGTTTTATGGAAATGATCAATTATGACTTATGAAGTCGCTTATGAAAGAAAGAATGATGGTGAAAAATTATTCATGGATTCAAGGTATGATAAGTACAATACTCACATTGATTGAATTAAAGTTTTACTCACTTACTCATGGATTCGAGATGTTCATGAGTATAATTTTCATATAGATCGAATCAAAGATTTAATATGCTACCATATGTTAATGAACTAATGAAATTGAATTGGTGATTAGACATTGCCTTTCTCTATGAATAACTTTATGATTTATGATTACTATACCATGGAAATTTGACTTAGCACCGATGTGGCTTTGATGTGGAGTTTGATCTAAAATCTCAAAAGAGCAACCCAAGAAAATCCTATTAACAACTTTTTTTTCCAAATAACGTGCCACCATAGGAGTCTGTTTATGCGTAACTAGTGGATCCACGTATAGTTTGTAATGATTAGGATGATGTCCTCAAGGAGACTACCTTGATAAGTAGTTTTCTCTTTCTTCGGTGTAGGGTTAACATCAAGATTCTATGTTATAGGCTCGCTTGGTCTTATTGTCCATTATGGTCCGTATCTGTCATGACCCAAGCTAGGCCCTAGACGTGACACGGTGATTGAAATCCCAAAGGAACCTAACCAAGACTTCTTAGCATATCATCAAGCATTCATAAGGTAATAAAAGCATCAATCACAAGCTATATGAAAAAATGGTATGGGCCTCATATCAACATAACAAGGGAAAGAACCATGTAGTCCAAAAGAGAAATAAATCATAGAATTTTTACACATCGTCAACATGCTTCTAAATATAACATAAGCGGAGGCTATGGACATGTTCCTATCTCACCCTCAAAAGTAATAAAGTGACAGTCTCACAGTATAAGTAGAAGCTAAACAATCAAATATAGGTACAATATCATTGGTTTGTCCTTGAAGCATGATGAATCACCACACTGTCTTCAATAGCCTTCACAAGATCGTTTTAAGAAGAAGGAGAAACACTAGACCCTATATTTTTAACAATGTAGTAAAAAATATGCATTAGTACGTTGGAATGCACTAAGTATGTGAGCAATGGATGACATACATAGATATAGATACATATAACATGGATAACATGATGCATGAGATGTAAAATCACAATAACACATGCATGAAGTAAAACATGATCATAAGTTGTGGTCTAAATAACAAAATCATTAAAAGCTCAAAGAAACATAATCATTTTGTGGGAGATTTTCATAACCAACAGTAATACCATGCGAGCTACTACATAAAATCCAACATAACCCCCTACATTGGTAGGGAAGACTACTTTCCAGGTAGAACTCTGTCAACATTCATTCTTTATTTTAATTTTAGGCCTACATGGATACACTAGCCAAGACTACAAGGGCTCCTATGGTGACACATAGTTAATGAGGCAAGAGATTACTACTAGATTCCCTTACTGAACCCCACCTCAGGCCCTATTCAGTGGTAGGTCAAATACCATAAAATATTAATAAATATACTTATATGGATATACATTCATAAGCTTTGAAACATAACTTCTCATAAAAAGAGTAGCTCATTTAAACTTTTATGATCCATTCAAGATGAGGACTGTTCTTTCACGAGAAGGATCCATCATTAGTAGGTGAGAATTGTCCTTTTATCCACAATTATTCATCATTCGTTCATCATTTAAAGGACTTCATAAAACATCATTGAATAACTTTTTATAAACTTTGAAAGAAAACCTTATCATTCATGATCATCATTCATCATAGACGAGGGAGATGGTGTGGGTTTAACTTCAAATTAACTTAAAAATATACAATTTAATGAAATTCATACATAATTGCAATAGAAATCATCAATTGAAAATCATAATTATAATAACCCACATTAGTCATCATAAATCCTACAAAGCCTTGTAAAAATATTATCTGAAAATCATCATAATCATGCAATTAAATAATAATTCATACTTAATTTAGTAAATAGTTCATAACTGAAGAATAATTTATGCAGTTGGAAGAGAATTTAACAAGACCCACTCTGGAATCATGAAACATAGATGGAATTTGAAGAGATTTCATAAGAAGATCATCAATTTCATGCAATTGACATGAATTCATATTAGGATAGATCAATAATCATAATCTTAATCATAATAGAAGAAATTAGATAGAAGTTGAGAAGACCCATCAAATTAACATACTTGAAATTAGATGAAACATTGAGAATTTGGAGGAGGTCCATAAAAGAAAAGATTATATGGATGAAAAACTCACATATCTTAAGTGATTGTCTTGAAAAACTTAGAAAATTTTTGTAATGTGTGAATTGTGAAAGAATGAGGTCAATTTGGGGGTTAAAGTTAATTTATAGGATGTCGTTTAGTCTTAAAAATTATTCAAATTCACTTAATGACGCATAGGGAAAAGTCTAATATTTCCTCACTTAATGCTGAAATTATAAGGAAGAATTTGACTTGTCAACAAGTCCACGACGGGGAGACATTTCATCATTGGCTTTTTTTTTTGTGTGAAGTTCAATTTTTATTAGATTTGACTAGAAAAAAATTTGAACCAACTTGAAACAAGTCCAAGATGTTCTCTTGTCGCCTAGCCTTCTAGATAAGCATTTTTCTCAAAATTTTATCTTGCGATCTGCTTGACCTAAAAATTCACCGAGGTCACTTTCTAATATTTTACCTTATTATATCATATATCAACTTTCAAACGCTCGAGGTATTACAATATCCCATATATGATTATGATCTCTATTTACTTATGTCTTTTCAAAGTTTTATTATGAATATTGAGTTGCATTGACCTTGATTATAGTTCATTTTTTATTTTTAGGAAACTACTTATCATTCTCTTTACTTTATCATTTACACATGATATTTAATTACCCCTTATATTTCTCACATACTTAGTATGATGTATTAACACATACTTCTTTTACCTATATTGTATGATAATATAGGATCAGATGATCACTCTCACTTCCTTTGTGGCTAGTTCGGATTCCTACTTGAAGTTGTTTGATGAGTCCTCGTGATTCGAGGGAGAACCCACTATGTTATTTCTTTATGTTTGAATATCTTACTATTCATGTTTTAGATGAGTAGGGCTTGTCCTATACCCCTATCATAATATTAAAGGCATGTTAGATCAAGTATGAGATGTATCCCATTTATTCGGGCCTTGACTAGACTTTCATGTTATCTAGACTTTCATAGTTTGAGACTTATCTACCACATTTATTTATGTCATTGTTAAATTCTTATTACCTTATTATATATGTAATGAATGCTACGAGGCTTAGTTTGGGTTCCTTGAAATCCTAATTACTATGTCACGTCAGGACCTAACTTGGGTCATGAAAACTTAGTATTAGAGCATAAGGTTTAAAGTGTCCTAGGGAGTTTAATAGGCCACGTCAAGTAGAGTCTTATTCATTAGACTGGAGAGTGTCACATCTACGAATAGGAGGCTATGAGGTTTTTTAAGAAACATCTCACTTCTTTCATGATATTATCATGCGATAAAGTGATATCTAAGGTTTTTCCCTCTAATGATTCTTTTTTGCGATTTTAGAAAGATGCCTCCAAGAAGAGCTTGGCCTAAAGAGAAGTCAATGATAACGAGGGACAAACACCTCAAATCCTTAATAATCTCTTAGATGAACAAGTTACTAATAGGCAACTATTTATATGGTTGCCTAAGCTATGACAACTCAAGTGAATAGGGTGAGGTAGCTCCTCCTAACTTGGGTTCAGTAGCGACATAGGTTTGAGATTTCACAAGAATGAATCTTTGGAATTCTATGTATCCAAGGTGGATGAAGATCCACAAGAGTTAATTGATGAGGTCTATAAGATTATAGTCACAATGGGGGCAACATCGAAGGAGAAGGCAGATGTAACACCTTGAAAATTTCTAACCTAAGATTTAAACTTCCCTCTTATGTGTATGGGATCATATCAAGGGACTCTAAAATTGAATATAGGTGTTAAATCCTATTCTATAGTAGGAGAATAGATTTGAGATGAATAAAGGTCATAAAAAATCCTTTAACCTAAAGTTGAGTAAAATCTTCCTTACCGATTGAGTTTCGATATGAAATTTTATGGAATTGAGTGATATAATAAATTCAAAGTTGTGAACATATATTAAGGTCATTTACTAAGTATTTCAAGTATGTTGAATGTGGGTTGAGGTCATAAGGGACACCCAAGGCCAAGTCAAGTTCAAAACTTTTTCATCAGCTAAGTTTCGATATGAGCTCATAGAAGAGTCAAATTTAAATGACAATATATCTCAAAAAATAATGAGTTATGTGACTCATAATATATAAACTTTAATATCTTTGAATTATCTTTCCAACACATCCAATTTTGTCTTAATCGGAGTTTGGAGTAAAACGTTATGACTGTTTTACTAAAAAGTGTTTAGATTGTCAAATTTGGCAATCCACCGAATTTGACTATTGAAACGTGCCAGAAAGGCTGAGAAGTTGTAAAAAATGGTGACCAGGGGTCCCCATTTGGCGTACTGCCAAATGAATTGGAGATGGAACCCCTAGACCGTCGTTTTGGCCACTGAAACTCATCAAAAGGTCTTTTTTTTAATTTTGATGATTATTTAACGTTCTCAAAAGATTATTTTTTACCTTTTACTCCTAATTAACTTTCCTAAGCCTAGCATATAGCCTAATAACCTCCCATTATCACATATATCCTTGAAAATATTAGAATTTGACGTTCGAAATTCTCCCAAAAAAATAGGCTAGGGTTCTTCCTATTCAAGTGCAAATCAAAGATTTCTTCGAGAGATTTTTCTCTTCCAGGTATGTAAGGCTAACTAAAATATGGATTATATTCTTATGTGCCCTATAACCCTAATTGATTGAATTGTGAACGAATTGAGCCTTTCATTAGTGTTTCTTGAAAGCTTTTCTTCAATCCTAGTGTGTTTATACATAATCTTGTATGAATGATAGTTTTATGAATTAAATAGTTGAAATAGTTGATTTTATTTTTCTGTATGAACCTTAGAATAGATTCTTGTTATTTTCATAAATTGCACTTAAATCGGTATGTATGGGTATGATTGAGCCTAAAGAGTCTGCAAAATTTATAAATGTTTTAACTCTACTTTTGTACCTAAATATTATGAGTGGAATGATGGATGATAGAGAGTCTTTGTGAGTCATGAGTTAATCCTAAAAGAATTTTCCTAACTAAAGAGTTGATGGTTGATGTGATAAATTGAGTTGACAAATGTCCAATGAGACTAATCGAATGAGTTAACAACAGGGTTGATGTCTTATGTGCATGTTGAGTCTTGGGAGGAGTATTGAGCACCGAACTGAGTAAGAGTAAGTCCAACTCCAACCTAATAACTACGTAGCCAACGTAGGAGAGGATTGAACCATAAAATCACATGTTTCTCTATTGTCCCAAAAAGAGAACCTGATTTTATTGATTGTGGATCCACTGATGGGATGTCCTTTACCCTAATAAGGTATTTGATAGATGTGGCAACAACATCACTTCATTGTATTATCACTGGCTCATAGGTGATGGTTGGCCGTTAGAGAAACTCCCATATATGTCTTAATAGTATCCTGAATGGATTGGATTGGATGGTATATGAGTGGTCATTGTCTAAATTGTATTCTTACTTTAGACTCTTCACATGCTGATTGAGTTTCTTACTTCTTGATTTGAGTTATTTGAGTTGATACTACCTTTACATATTTTATTTTGCCTATTTTACATACTTGTACATTTCACGTATTGATGTCCATTTGGGCCTACATCTTTTCATGATGCAGAGACAGGTACTAGTAGTCATCAATAGGTGCTCCATTGAGGACCCATTTGCATTAAGCTGATTGGTGAATCCTCCCCTCCTTTTGAAGGATATCATATTTCTCTTCTAGCTTTGATTTTAGCATTTTTATTCTATTTTGAGGTAGTCATGGATCACTCATTGACACCATTTAGTCAAATAATTAGAGGCTTCATAGACTAGATTGTTGAGTTGTGATTGGATAGTGTTTTTGACTAGTTTCTTTCATACTAGTCTTACTTAGTTGATTGATAGATTGTTTGGCCTTTTGCCTTTGATTTTCAATTTGTTATTGCTTTCCATTAAGTATTATTTATTGTTGATGTCTTCCTCTATTAGGTTGTGATTGAATGAATGTGATGAAGCCAAGTGATTCGCTTGGGAGCTAGTAATAGTTTGTGAGTACCAACCATGCCAAGGGTACCCTCCCGGGGCATGACAACAGAGTCAGTTGCTTACCAACGTAAGGATATCACTCAATTTCCATCACTTGGGAAGAGTTCATAGAAGTATTCCTTGACCATTTCTTTTCCCTTGAGTTAAGGGACAACAAGATTGAAGATTTTATCAATTTGAATCAAGGGGTATGAGTGTAAAGGTGTATGAACTCAAGTTTATACAATTTTCCAAGTATGCTCCATTCATAGTTGCCTACTCTAGGGCTCAAATCACCAGATTTGTATCAAGTGTTCCAGACTTGGTGTCCAAAGAGTGCCATACTTTCTTGATAATTAAAGAATAAACATCTCAAGGTTTATGACCAACACCAAGCAAATTGAGGATGAAAAGTTAAGAGAGAGGGTTAGGGAGTCCAAAAGGGTTCGTGCTGATAGTGCTTCTTTTAGGAAAATTTGGATGGTGGTAATGGTTGTTCTCGATATAGCCAAAGGTTCACTGGTCCTACTTCATCAAATGCTTTGGGTCAATGAGTTGATATGTATAGAGTATCTAACCCTAAGTTAAAGGAGGAGATTTGGGTGCTCAAGCTACTCCTGTATGTAAAAAGTGTGGGAAAAATCATAAAGAGAAATGCTTGGTATATTTGGGAGTATACTTTAGATATGGTGAGTCGGATCATCATGATAGAGATCATAGAGGTGGATGTGATCAACCTCAGTCATTGGCCCTAACTCAGACTCAAACTACTACAGGCTAACATGCTTAGTAGGGAACTACTTTAGGTTTGGGCAGTAGATAACATCAAAATAGGTTTTATGCTCTTTAGACTCAATAGGATTATGAGGATTCGCCAGATGGTCCCAAGTATCTTATGGTTAATTCGCTTTGATGTGTATTCCTAACTTAATTCGAAAGTTATTTTTTCTTTTGTTACTCCTTATATTACTAGGAAATTTGATATTAGACCCGAGGTTTTTCTAGAACCTTTCTCAGTTTATACCTTTGTTGATGATTCAATTTTGTCTAAAAGAGTCTATAGAAATTACCCAATTTCAGTACTTTGTAAAATTACCTCATGTGATCTTTTAGAGCTTGATATGACTGATTTTGATATTACTCTTAGTATGGATTGACTTCATCCATGCTATGCTTCTATCGATTATAAAATCCTAGTGGTTAAGTTTCAGTTTCCTAATAAGCTAGTGATAACATGCAAAGCATAGATGACACCAACATAAGTGGCAGTACCCCTCAAGACCATTTAGAAGGAGTCAAACAAAAGATCTCCAAACCCTACAAGCAATGTTCATGAAGAAGGAAGCATTAGAGGAGCTTGAGGGTCACCAAGGAAAAGCTTACAATGTATGAATAGTCCATCAAAGTGATAAAAAGGAAGATAAGAGGTCATGTGTGCAAATGGCTATTACTTGAATTCAAGGATTTGAAAAGAAAGCAACCAAACAAGACCCTTACTCATTAAGGGTAAAATTGTAAAGAGAATGTCTTCTTTTATTTACTTAGTATAAATA
>JBCEWC010009819.1:0-18317 GCA_038996855.1 Solanum aculeatissimum
ATTTATGTTTTACTATACAATTATATGAGCTTATCCCATTATTTTAAATTTATTACTTCATTAATTTTTATCCGTTAGAAAACTTTTCATGTACTCTATTAAGCTTTTATATAATGTACTCAACACTTATGGAGGAAGTATAAGATGCAATTCCAATTGATGTTGATAATTAATCTGTGAAAGTTGTTGTATCTTTATGCTATGAAGCTTTAATTTGGATTACACTTTTTTAATATATAATTGCATGGATCATTATAGAATTTTTTGTCACATATGAGATGATATATTTTAGATGAACTTGTATTTTAGAGGTTTAAATCCAAACTTTGAAGTTATTTGTCTAATGCAGGTGATGCATTGCACGAAATACATGGATCTTATTAATAGTTTGTCGTGTTATATTTGATATTATATGTACACAATTCAACTTAATTATTTTTGTTAAATTCAAAGATTAAAAGTCGCACATTTATTTTAATTCTATTTTTATTATTTTAAAAAAGTAATACTTAATTTGGAATACACGTGTAACGCACGTGTTCGAGAACTAGTTATTATGCAAATATGTAGGACTTTAAAATTAATTTAAGGTAATACTTAACAATTCAATATGTTTATTGCTCTTTTCTACTTTTTTTTTCCTGTGGATTCGTGCTTTTATCTTTTGTTTTAGCTGAGTATTTGTTTGATTCGAATCCCTAGTTTATTTGTTTTCCTTAGATTTGAGCATGCTGAATTAATTTGTAATATTTGGAGGTCACGCACTTTGTGCTTTGGGTGCCCTTTGACCTTCAAATTAGTACTTCTATGAACTTCCTCTAGAAAATAATTAATTTCTTGTAAATAATAGAGACAATGTCTATTTGATCATGTTAAATGTCTTAAATTGTGTTAGAAAGGATAGTACCAAGGATTGCTCCTTTGTCATTCCTGTTTACCGCTTCAAGAATTTGCTCATGCAGGGGTCGTTTGGTAGGATGTATAAGAATAATGCTAAATAAAGTGTATTGGTTATGCTTGCATTTATTACGAAGAGGTACTTCTTATTCATTGTTTGATTTGTTATATTAAAAATTGCATGCATTGTATAATTTTTTATAATGTATTAGCATGTTAATATGCTAATGCATGCAAATCTGATTGCATTACTAATACCTAGAAATCCAAGGTATTAGTAATACACACTTTAATGCACAAATCACAATAGGGTGTCATTAGTTATACACAACATGAAAAATATACCAAACAAGGTACTACTAATACATCAAGTTAATGCATACATTATTTTTGCTAATACACTCTATCAAATGATCTGTAAGTGTGCCTTTGGCCATGTTTCATTATAAAATTTGAAAAAAATAGTTTTTTTTCCTAAAACAAAAATTATATTTGAAAATTGGAGTTGTGTTTTGCCATGCATACAAATTGTAGTTTTTTTTTTTTTTTTTTTTGTGGGTAATTATGAGTGGTTTTCTGGAGTTGTATTTCGGGAAAAAGTGAAAAAGTTTCATGGCAAAACGCCTCCTAAAATGTGGCTTGTTTCTATAAAGACATTTTTGGATAATGTTCTGCCTTACACCTTGCTTCGGATGATTGAATGAATACATGCATTTTATATATGCAAGTCTACTAGCTAGTTGATACACATATCTAGTGGAATATCTAGACTAGATCGAGCCCCTTGCATTTTGCTCCGACTATGTAAGTATATATGTATGTGTGTGTGAAAATTGACACACATAAAAAGCAGAACGTATAGACTTTAAATCCTGAATTCGACACTGCATATAACATTGCCATTCTATGACTGCAACTGGGAACCATGGGAAACTTGTAATACAGTAAGCTTCTAGTTTTTGTATACTATTGGTAACCAATATTAATGCTGTATCTCTGGCCAGGCTAGTCATGGAGAAAACTCCACATGTATATCTTGCTTTTGACGGAGCCGAAGCATTTGCTAGGGAGCAGGTTTGTGAAAATAATGTTCATTATTTTGTTCTCTTTCCAGAGATACCAAATAATTAGGCAGGGGCCTTTGCCTAGTAACTTAATTAATTTCATAATTTCCAGTAGTTAAACTTTTCTCAGAGTACAATCACTTGGCTCTTTCATACTCATTTGTTCTACCTTTTTTAAAATAAAGTATGCTTGGCTAATTGTGGTGATTTTGTTATCTAGGGGGTTGAAACTGTAGACTCGAGCTATTTTATCACTCCGCAAAACATTGAGAGATTGAAACAAGCAAAAGCAGCTAACAGCGTTCAGGTATGCTGCACCATCTCTCATTTCCATCATCGTTGGTGTAATGTTCGCATATTCATGTTTGGTTAGACCTTGAATCGGATTTGGCATCAACATTGAATTAGCGAACTTCTGCTTTCTTTTGAATGGGATTGTTTAATGCTTCATATTATGTTGAAAATGTCTCCATAAACACCAAAACAACAATATTCAAATGCACTTGATCCTCCTCATGCAGCCTTGGAATTTGTTAATGATGTCAATCACAATCACTCAAAAGTTGTTCTGGCTTTGACTCAGTGTCCTTGTTTACCTCGTCTCTTTCTATATGTCTCCTCCGTTTTGTGGTAACATCGAATGATTCCCTGTCCCGGATCTAATGACAACCGTGTATGCAATCAATTTTTCAGGTAGATTATACACAGCCCATACCAATAGTTGATGAACCACCAGTTCCCAATGGGGATAGCCAAATCGGGATAGTGGGATGTGTAGCTGTCGACAGTTCTGGAAATTTAGCGGCTGCTACGTCTACTGGAGGACTAGTAAACAAGATGATTGGTAGAATAGGAGATACTCCCCTTGTTGGTGCAGGGACATATGCAAATAAATATTGTGCAGTGTCTTGTACAGGCAAAGGCGAAGAAACTATTCGCTCAACCGTAGCAAGGGATGTGGCTGCTCTAATGGAATACAAAGGACTAACTCTGAAGGAGGCAACAAATTATGTTATAAAAGAATCTACACCAAAAGGGACTACTGGCTTGATTGCTGTGTCTGCCTCAGGGGAAGTTGTCACTCCATTTAATACTACTGGAATGTTTAGAGCTTGTGCTACTCAAGATGGAAAAAAAGAAATAGGAATTTGGTAACTTTGATTTTTTTTTCCTTGTATTTGCTTTGTTTTTAACAACTATTCCTTGTTGCTCTAACTCAAATTCATCAACATTTTTTTGTTCCAGAAATGCTTTAGTTGCAAAAAACCAACTTTTATTATGTATGTTTTCTTGCTTTCATTTTTTAGTCACGTGAGTTACACATGGCATTAGGATAAAAAAGGTCAATTTTTCTGGATAATGACATAAAGAGAAGAATATAAAAGATAAAGCTTTACAGTCTGCAAGATGAGCTGTAACATGAAAGAATAGAAGTGGGTACAACTAGTTGGCCGGCAATAGATATTATTTATTCCCAATTATTGTAACCAAGAAATAGGATTGATGAAATCAAAGATAAATAATCTCTGTGCTTTTAAAATACAAGACAATCTAGGTGGTTTCTTTTATCTGAATCATGGCAGAGGATTCAAAGGATGAACTTCCTAAAGAATCATCACCAACCCCATTACCCATTCTTGGTTAGATTCTCTACCCCTTCTCCTTCTTTTGTATTATTCTATGTTTTTCAGTCTCAAAATGTTGATAATATTTTTGAAAAGCCTCAACAACATAGATTTTATGTGTATGTTCAATAATTCAATATTGTCAAACTGATTGTTTTCACCTTAGAAGTATAGTATATACATGCTTGTACCAATAAACATTCAATTCAAGATGAGTACATGTTAAGAAATTCCACATTGGACTCCTTGTATGAACTTGGACAATACTCTTTCATGAGCTAGCTTTTGGGGTTGAGTTAGGTCGGATATCATATTTTTACACGGTACCATAGCAAGGCCCATCCCAATTTTTGCTCACCGATGTTAGGCCTGCCTCCATATTATAGCATTCACGCTCCAATTGAGATCTGGACGTGCAGGGGAATGTTAAGAAGTCCCACTTCAAAAAAAAAGGATGGGAAATTGGACTCATATACTGGGACAATCCTCCTATCTTTTTAAAGATTTTACTATTCAGTTTGAACTCAGTGATTCTAGATCTTGGATTTGCCTACAATTACTAGCTTTGTTTTGCAACATTATTCGCAATTATGAAGAAAATTTTGGAACAGATTGCAGTAGTCCAGCAGGTGGGAAAATGTCATGGCCAGAATTACTGGGAGTGACAGCAGAGGAAGCAGAGAGAAAGATAAAGGAGGAGAAACCAGAACTAAGGATACATACAGTTCCTCCTAATTCAATGGTGACCATGGATTACCGCTTAGACCGGGTTCGTCTCTTTGTGGATGAATCTGGAAAAGTTGCTCGAGAGCCTAGACTTGGCTAATCATATTTCCCAAATGCAGACTTGTAAAACATTCAGAAACAGAGATGTCTCCTTTGCTGTTCTCTGTCAACTACTGTTGTATTTACCATGTATAATGTGTGTGTTTCTATCTAGTTTCTCCATGGATTATGAATAAAAGGTTGACACATCAAGTTTTGTCATGTTCATAATAACTTCCGTTACCTTATATTAGTACAATCATCAAAGATTTAGACAAATGAAAAGAAATTTGCTCAAATTTGAGTTAGTCCTATACTATCTCACCGAGTTTATTGTTTCCAAGTCACACCTTTAATTGTAATAAGTACCAATACATTTCATGAGATCAGTTGAAAGGAAACTATCAAAATCTTTACAACATATTTAGTAAAATTTCAAAAGTTGTGTTTGAAGAGGTTAAAATATACATAAATCTTATCACTACCTCATAAAAATAAAAAAGACTTTTTCAGAATACCTTCAACTCAAATTACCAAAATCTTTAATTATATGGAAATATTTGTTAGTCATTGCACAAGTAGGCAAGTGGGTATAAATTATAAGGGATTCAATTTCCTGGCGGCATATTGGCACGGCTTTAAATTAATATTGGTTGGATTCTTTAAAAATATTATCACATTTTTATTTATATAAAAAAATAAAATACACTACTATTATTTTACAGGTTACTTTGTAAATATTTATTGATTAAGTGATTGAATTTCGATCTGAATAAATTTTCATGAAACAAATAGTATCGTAATAACTAATCAATTGATTTTATGTCAATGAATATAAAATAAATTCATAAAGAAGGATTTGTTTTTATTTTTTCTAAAAAAAATGGATAACGACAAGGGCGAAGTTCATGGGATTGCACATTGGGACGCCAAAATAATGTGAAACGCACAAAACCTCACGGCTGTCTTCTAATGTAAATAAACTAAAGACATTCAAAAATCGAGAAATTGGTGGTTTGCTGAAAGCCACCCTTCTCTTTCACCTTCCGCCACCGCCTGGTGGTTGGTGACACCTTCTTCTCCTTCATAAGCTCATCAGGTAACTTTTTTTTATTGCTGATATCTCTACCTAAATCCCGGATTTCAAGAAAATGTTGTAATTTGACTTAAATCGACTCATTCAAGAAACCCAACAACGTTATTTTTTGCAAGTTTAAATCTTTATCAATGTACAACCTCGTATAAGGCTTGTTATATGGAGTTCCCTGTGGAGCTTATAGTTGAGACGTGAAGGAATATCAGCTTTCAGGAACAACAATATTAACTAAGCCTCAATTCTGAATATGTTGGGGTATTGGGAATGGTTGTAAATAGGAAAATATGGAAGTTTTATTTTGTATTTATTGGTGGGTATTATTTGAAGCATGGCTTGGATGATGAACTTTCACCTGGAGTCAATTATACATTAGTAAATCTGGTCAAGCTTTTGCCTTTTTTTAAGAAAATATGTTTATTTTAGAGAGTTTAGTTGTTTGGACAAAATTTTAGGAACGTAATAAGTGATTTTTAGTTTTGGGTAATGGCATGAGTTGTCTTTCAGAAGCCGAAAAATAGCTTATCGCCATAAACACTTTGGAAGCTTGGCCAAACAAAAATTGATTAGCCAAACACAAGTTGCTCTCTCAAAGTATTTTTTCCTGAAAGAACTTTCAAAATAAACACACTTTTGAGGCTTGGTTAAACAAGCTACATGTCTTCTATATCTGTTTTGCTCTTTTTCAGTTGATAAATTTAGGGTCTATAAAATTAGAGATTCTCTAAATGTGACCTTGTGAAAAGTGAAGTGAAAATGTCAATCAAGCTTTACTTTTCTAGAAGAAAAGCAAGAATTTTTATCATTTTAAAAGAAAATCTAAGCTTGCTGTATATAGTTGCTTGCATGATGTTTGTTGTGATAGATTGGGATCATGAAGCTATCACCCATTAGGAAAGCAAACATGAGAGGCTTTAGATGGTGAGTTCTACTTTTTGACATATTTATGCGTCTTGGGTTGCTTTTGCAGGATTAAGGAAGGGGAACTTAGGCCTAAAATGGAAACTAGATCGGAAAAATTTTCTGTGGATTTTCTGATGGGAGGAACAGCAGGCATTTTTGCTAAAAGTGCTGCAGCACCAATTGAGCGAGTAAAGCTTTTGTTGCAGAATCAAGGAGAATTAATGAAGAGGGGTCAGCTTAAGAGACCATACGTGGGAATTTGTGATTGCTTTCAAAGAGTTTTGCGAGAGGAGGGTTTTTTGTCATTTTGGAGGGGAAACCAGGCCAATGTTATAAGATATTTCCCAACTCAGGTGGCGATTCCTCCTCATCTCCTTGTGATGTTAGGGACCGCTATCTCTGTATTACTTGACTTTCTATATCAGTTTTTGCACACTGTACAGTTAGCTTTCATGTTTCACTTCCCCCTGAAAGACACCTAAAATTGGATTGCTGAGGCCCAATTTATTCATTAAAAATATAGTTGTAATGCTTTAGGGAGATGGTATCTCACTTGGTTTGTCAGACTAGTCAGTGTTCTACTATTCCCCCTGATAGCCACTAAGAATTTATACAGAGTTTTTGTTGGTTCAGTGATCTTGGAGATGATCTTAAACACTTCTCTTTGGCAATCATTTTCCTTGGACTTGGACATTTCGTGATGATTTCTCTAGTAAGTCATCCTTTATATGTTTCTTGATTGGATTTACAGTGTTCTCTGAATGATTCAGACCCCTTTTGGGTCCTCTGAGAAAAGGTCTGTCTTAGCTACCATGTCAACTTTAGTGAAAAACCTGCAGCTTCTTAGTTAATGCTTGTATGCACATGTGACCTATGATAACCAAATCTAGCATTGTCTGCTACAGAAAGGGGCCAAAGCAGCAATTTCAGATAACTTTACGACGCAACCAATAGACACACCCAACACTCACTGCAATGATGTTTGATGGCAAATTACTCCTGATGGAGTCTGCATCTCTCTTACTCTATCAGATAACAATTTTAAACTATTTCTCCTCACTATTTCATAACATTGAACTTCTTCAAAAGAAAAGCTACAAAAGATCCTGGAAATGCCATTCCCGCCTGCCAAACCTGCTCTTTCTAAGGATGACTTTACCCTTCTCCTCAATCTTATTTTGTTTTCGATCCTGCTTGAAATAAGACACGCATGATAAGGAGGTTTTGGGACAATTAGGCCAAGCACTTTTACCAGATATAGGTCCGAATGACCCAAGTGCCCACCATTAGAAGCCAACTCTTAAGAGGCTAAGAAAAAATAAAACAACACAACTATCTGCCCCAAGCTAGTCAAGATTGGCTAAATGAATCTTCTCTATTTGAGGAATATTGTTTGAGTAATTTCAATGATATAAGTGCAGAACTGTTTATAAAGCAGTGCAATAAAGGGAAGTTATTATTTTCCCTAAAAATTATTGATTATCCTCCTGCAATAAGCTCCTTGCATGTTTTAAGGCATTGTAGATAGAAGATATCTTATACCAAGGGTGTGACTTAGTGGTCAATTAAGTGGGTTGAGAATCATGAGGTCCCATCTTATATAATATTTGTCATTTATTTCAATTTTATTCTCAAATATAACCATGAGGCCTCCGGTTCAAACCCTAGAGGAGGCAAACGCGCTAGGTGATCTTTTCCCATATGTCCAAGTCTTGGTGAACAAAGTGCGTGGTCCCTGTGCTAGTGGGAGGTAGCAGATACCCGTGGCATTAATTGAGGTGTGTCCAAGCTGGTCTGGATACCACAATTATGAGAAACAAGAGATATCTTCTCTATGTAGCCTTCGATACTCTTATGTCTTCAAGTAGTCTCTCGGTTGTCTCTGACTCTTTAGTATATGAAGTGGAAGTTCAAGGTGACTGCAGTAGCTGCAAGACCAAAGTGCTCCCACCACCTTGTCACTAATACAAGAACAACCACATACACATTATAGTTCCACAGGTGGGGTCTAGGGAGGGTGGGGGTGTATGCCCACCTTATTCCTACCTTTGTGGGGTAGAGAGGTTGTTTCCGTAGACCCTAGGCTCAAGTCATCACCTTGTCACTGACCGTAATAAAGGACAGTTAACTGATAGAGTGGAGTAAATATTTTATATGTTTGAAAGTGGGCACTGACAAAAACTATTAGCTGAAAGTAGTCTTTTAGTCTTTTATTTTAGCTATATAGCAGACTTCAGATAGTCTTCCTGTTATCCTTTTAATAATTTCACCAGGTTATTATAGCCAACTCATAATGATGATTGCTTCAATAGTTTGCTATACTGAGAAAAGCTTATGGTAGCTGTGTGTATGTATTTACTCGAGGAACTATTCATTACCTCATGTTGTGTCACTAATATCTAAGTGAGAAATATAGATATTAGTTTGAAACTAAGATGAAAGGAGAATGCCAATGTGCACAGGATGTGATGAGGCAAATGCATACTTATTGGGGCATTGGGTCATGAAACGCCTGCTCACATGCTCGTTCAGGACATTTAGAGCATGCCTTGCATTATTGTAAGTTTGAGCCTGGAGTCTGCCGTTTAAATATTGGTTTCTCCTATTCATTCAAACTTAGCACCTTTCTGGGCAGCCCTCTGTAAATTCTACTCATCAGGTTATCAAGTGGATATACGAAATGGACTTTAGAAGAGTATGGTATGCATATTTCCTGTTTAGATTTCTGCCTAGTAGATTGTTCATACACCTTCTTTTCAACAAAGAAGAAATGTGTGATCTTTGCTGTTATTATTGTGCTAGGATGTGTTTGGTCAAGCTACATTTATCTCGTGTACTTAGGGAGGATGTTGCCGAGTTTTGGTTGAACATGGGCTGTTAATGCTGAAAGATATTGTATATGCGATGCACTCAAATCTATAATAAAGTCCTCGTGGATAACTTAAATAGTTTCATGCATTCTTTTTTCCTTTTGTTTCATCTATCTTGCTTTTGCATCCACAAAAAAGATTGTCCTCTTCACAATTGCTTTCAGTGCAAGAATGGAATTATAGTATTAAATAATTGATGGAAATGTTTCTGTACTTAAATCTTAAAATTGTAGGTATAATTATATTTTCATATGCATTTTATCAGTAAATTCTATTAGATATTATTTTCAATTTTTTAAATAATATAATATTTGATGAGCTTACATAATTGTTTCTTTCACAGGCTTCCAACTTTGCTTTCAAAGGTTACTACAAGAACCTCTTTGGATATTCAAAAGAGAGAGATGGATACGTCAAGTGGTTTGCCGGCAATGTGGCATCTGGTAGTGCTGCTGGAGCGACTACTTCCATGCTCCTTTATCACTTGGACTATGCAAGGACTCGGCTGGCAATGGATGCTCGGGATTGTCCACTTAATGGCAAACGCCAGTTTAAGGGGCTAATAGATGTTTATGGTAAGACATTGTCAAGTGATGGAATTGTTGGCCTCTATCGGGGTTTTGGAGCCTCAATCATGGGAATAACCCTGTACCGAGGCATGTACTTTGGGATCTATGACTCCATGAAGCCAATTGTTTTAGTTGGATCCTTGCAGGTAAGTTCGATTCCTAGATTGGCAGTGTTCTGGTTGGAATTTTCTCTGTTATTGCACCATTTCCTTCTTTTCGATGTAGTTGACCCAACATAATAAATCTATGAACAGCTTGTGCCTGAAGTATGACTTAAAATATCACTTGCTCAATGTCCCTCATTCAAAACAGATGCGGAGAAGGATCAAAAGTTGCTATTTACATAAGATTTATGGGGTATTTATGGGGTATTTGTGGGGTAATGGAGGGAAAATTTGTTATGGTGCTGACCTTATTTAACAAGGGACATGCATATGACCAGTTAAAGTATGGCTGCAGAAACTAATTTCAACATTCATTTGTGTACACAGGACAATTTTCCTGCCAGTTTCATGTTGGGTTGGAGCATAACCACTTTCTCTGGGGTGTGTGCCTACCCATTTGACACAGTCCGCAGAAGAATGATGCTAACTTCAGGGCAAAAAACAAAGTATAGGAATTCCATGCATGCACTCCGTGAGATTATACGCATTGAAGGTTTTGCTGCACTTTTTAGAGGAGTAAGTGCAAACATGCTTTATGGTGTGGCAGGGGCCGGAGTACTTGCAGGGTATGACAAATTACACCAAATTGTATATAGACCTGCTTACAGTTTTGAGTCTCAGAGAGCCTTCAACAAATAAGAGCTTTGCATGAGTACTGTATATGTATACAACCCTAGTTTTGATGCATGTGGAGGGTGAGTTGTTAACAGAAGCAGAGATGTCAAGAGCATTCATTTCACCAACAGTTGTGAACAAAAAAGAGAACAACTACATGCAGGGTGCTTGCGCAAATGTTATAGCTCCGTGAATATGAAGTTCATCATTTGTGCTACTGTAGATTACTCGGTTAGATGCTGTGGACCATTTGAACAGAATTATTAAGT
The DNA here is from genome assembly GCA_038996855.1 of Solanum aculeatissimum. NCBI lineage: Eukaryota > Viridiplantae > Streptophyta > Magnoliopsida > Solanales > Solanaceae > Solanum > Solanum aculeatissimum. Next base: position 10,835 of record JBCEWC010009819.1, read on the forward strand.
GCACAGTGGCATACATAACTACACCGTGAAGGAGACTTGGTTGCATCAAACAATTGTCTCCCCCCTCTTATTTCTTAATTTTGAAGCTTGGCAAGAGTCCCCCTGTGCATATACAAGAAGAAACAAGGCAGAATTAATGAAACTAGGGCCTCCATCCTGTATTTTCTGTACAGTCCATTCTAACTTTGTTCTCTTTCTTTTTTACCCCGGATTCCCGGTGGATTAACCTTTGATACTATAGGCTTTTCTCTTTCCTTAGACAAATATGTTGAAAGTGCAAATAGTAGATCAATTCACCTGTATAAATGCATTGATTTTTCTTGGCATAATATGATTGTTACTTGGTGTTAATGTCTTCACTTTTGTAAATATTAGCTCCAGCTGAAGTTTGTTTCATTCTTGCTTAGACTAGGAGAGAGCACTGGATTGTCTACTTGAATTGATATCTCAAACATACATTCTTGCTTTTGGTTTTCTGTGTCTTTTTTATTGCTTCTTTCTTTTACATCTTTTCAAGTTCCTCATTCTACTTTCCTACAGTCTAATCTTGGTGCAGAAAACCACCTTTTGTTTTGTGGATTTTTTTGGGGGTGGGGGAGTTGTTGCAACTAGTGATACAGCAGTTGTTGATAAAGGTGCATATGCTAGATACATATCATATGTTTATTGGTTTTGGTGTGACCACAAGTGAAAAAGTTCTCTTTTGAGCGTATAAGGTTTTGACCTACCCTATGCATTGCTAATTATTTTGGGCCAGGAAGAACAGGAGGCATTCATGTTGAAATGGCAATAATCTCTTTCATTTAGTAGCTGGGTGCTTCCTGCACACAGGACAACATAATCAAAATAGAATATACAAGAACCAGAAAAGGTAGACTAATCGGGAATAACCTCTCTACCTTCACAAGGTAGGGGTGAGGCTACTACATACAACCCTTCCTAAATCTCACTTTGTGGGATTACACTGATTATATTGTTAAAAAAAAGTAGATTAAATTATCAATCAAGTTGCACTAAGCCAAAAGCCAAAAGTTCTTATGACGTTTAGTAGTAATGAGATACCCTCCATGCTTTCTGCTCTTCCTTCTCACAGCAATTGTCATGCAATTTGCCTTCTGAATACAGTATTCCACAAGTCTGCTTCTTGATTTTTTCCATGACCATATTCTTAGCAGGCGCCACATTATCGATCTTTTCCTCTGTCCTAACACCAGTAAAGAGGCCTTGTGTTGCTTTGCTTCTTCAACAACTACAGGTCCTTTCTCTTTTCCTTCTTGCATTACTATCTCCACTTGAACCTAATGTGAGTTCGATAATGAAAAGTTAGCAGCAGATTGAATTTAAGTACTTTTTCTGAAAATAAGAAATCAATGTGCCTTAAATATGTAGGGCTTAACCGACCCAAAGACATTCTTGTACTTCTATTTTGGGTCAATCTTTGAGTAAAAGTTCACTCAGAGGCCTCACACCATTAAAAGTATCTATATACTTATATGTAACGCATGATGCACTATTTTGCCCATAAACTTTCGCTCAGTAATCGACTCAGATGACAAAAATGGGAAAAACGTCAAATTTGCCTCTTTACTATGGGAAAAGGATTGATCTTACCCTCCATATACTACCAGTACAAAAATACAATTGTTGTTATCTATGTGGTTCAAATACATCACCTCCATTAAGATTGTCCAACGTGGACACTCAATCCCTCATGATAGGGACATTTGGTTACCACATGGGACGCCACCTTCGCGTTCCAACCGATTTTACTCCCTGCCCTCCACTTGGTCCTTTCTATTTTTCAAAATTGTGGGTAAGGGAAGAGGAAATGGGGGAGGGAATTACAAGGTGTGAAATTAAACAGTAAACCAACTAACTGGACTACTAAAATTTCCAATTGATCCATTGGAAAGTTCCATGTAATTTGATTCTGAAACTATTTGGAGTCACCCTATAGGTACAGAATATTTTAGGTGAAGCAGGTTGTATCAATCAAAATTAATGGACTAATATATCACCATTCAAACACTCCAGACAAAAACAGTAGGTGATTCTTCTTATCTGTCCTATAGTTGGTGAACAGGTATCTCGTGAAATTAATTGAAGTGCGCAAAAGCTGGTGAAAGCTGGCCCCAATCACGGTCATAAAAAAAAAAGTATTGCAATTCAAGTACTTACTCCTGGTTTCCTTGTTTGGCACATACTTTTCATGGAGCAAAGAAGTTCATACGCCCTCTGATTAATTTCACTTTTGGCCTTTTCACCTACATCATATCAAACAGAACATAATTAATTATCAAGTAAAGAACTAGTGTATACGTGTTGGTTCAGCTGAGGTCTAAACAGAGTGCTAGAGTCATCAGAAGCATTTACCTTCTTTTGAGATTTTGCTGACATAGAGAAGAATAATAGTATCCTGGCTTTGAACCGTATGAGAAAGTGCCCATTGCAAAGCACAATTGGCATCTAGATTAGGATCAACCACAACCATAACTCTGTTATTGTTACTGTCAATACGCTCAGAATCCGGCCTCGAATCGACGCTCATTTCCGTGCTGCTACATTTACTGTCAGAGCCGTTGAACTTGATCGAGCCCGCCTTCCTGGCTCGAACGCGGACGACGGCTCGAGTCATGCAGAATCCGGGCAACTTTGCAGGGACCCGATTCATCCTGTTTAATTAGGTGTTGGGGACCAATTTATATACTTCTTATGTGTAATACGTGGAGAGAGGAGTCTTGACTTTTTATATGAGTAATCTGTTTGTATCTTTGAATTTTTCAAATGTGAGGGTCTTGACGTGCCCACAATCACCATGGAGATCGACGACCGATAATCTCTTACTCCTTAAAAATAGATTTTCATGTTACTTGTCATTTTTAAAGAAATAATTAATATTATTATTTTTCAACATTTAATATTAAATTTTAATTGATAAAGATAGTTCCATTCCATCATCTAGCTTGTCATCAGAGGCGGATATAGGTAGGGTTCATTTGAATTTCTCGGTAAAAAATTACATATAATAGTTTTGAATCGCTTAAATCAAAGAAGAGAGATAACTTAGGACTACTAGATTGTCTAACTTGAGCCACAAATACTATCCCTAGATTGTTGGTTACCTAAATTTTTTAACTTTTGTCTTTTCAAACAATGAAACTTTGTCAAGCGCCATTGTAAATATGTTCGAGTAGTTCTTCTCTTTTTGAAGTTTGTATTTTGCATCTTAATTTATATTTTTATATTTTTATTTTTTGAATACTCTAAATAAAAATGCAGTTGTCATGTCAATTATTCTTTTTTTTAAATTTAAAAAATGTGACAGGTAAAAATAAATTAAAAAAATAATTTAGTGTTGTATCACATTGCACATTTTGTTCTAGGGTTTGTTTTGGTATCATTTTGTGACACACGGAAAAGGCTCACAATACATAAATTTTCTTTTAATTTAGTGATCTAATTTATTTTTTCTTCTCTAGAAGGCCAAACACATATGTAGATCGTTAAACTTGATCCTAAACTTCGTTTTGGCACTCCAACTCAACCTTATTTCATTTTAATCCTTTAGCTCCAATTTTCATGTTTCATTTTGACACTTCTATCCAAGGAATCAACAAAATGGGAAAAGTATACTTCACATGTCATAACATAACAAAAAAATCAATAAAAAATAAAATTTAAGAACAAGTCTAAGAGTGTGTTTCGCCTTTGTAGAAATATGCATGTGGAATCGTAAAGATATGAATACAGAAAAGGCAACACTCTTGGTTGTTATCACTAAGCCTCGTGTATCACCTCATTTCCATTTTTTTTTTTTTTTGCACACCAAAAAATAAATATTATTAGTTAAAACTTAAAAGTATAACTTAATGCTTTTCAAATTCTTGTCGCTACTTTCCTAAGATCAAACTTAAATATTGAATCCGCTTTTAGAATGGAAAGAATAAATAAGAATTATAACTGTTAAAATGGGTCAGTCCAACTCCACCCAATTCAAGCCTTGCGGGCTGAGGAATTTGGAGGGCTGGGACGGGCCGACCCTTCATCAGAAAGGGTCTTGAAGTGATCGGTCCAACCAACTCTAGTAAGGTCGTGGGTTGGGGCGGGTCAGTCCTTCTTTTAAAATAATTTTTTTCTTTTTAATCTACATTTAAACTTCAAATTTTGTCAATATATTAAATTTTTTGGCATGCCTAACAAAATTATATGAAAGAACATAATAATTACAATCATAATATGCATTATACATATGATTAGTGGTGCTTTAAATTACAATCTCACATCTGAACTATATAACATCAAGAAATGAGAAGATTTTCAAATCAAACATAACAAACAATGATCATATTTGAGTCATCTTACGACTAAAGAAAAATAATAATTTTTTTTACAAATAAATAAGTAAAAAGAATTTGAAAAAACAAACTTGTAAACTAAAAAACAATTACATTCTTATAACTTTAGTTAATTACAATTCAAATTAAATATTCATTTTCGTCCATGGACCGACTCCAATCCACTCTCAATTAAGCCTCAAGAGTTAAAGATTTAATTGAGTTGAGCTTATAAATTTTGATTTTAAATGAACTTGAAAAATCATATCTCAATCCTACCTCAATAACAAGTAGGACTGAACCAACCTCATGGATTAAATCCATTTTGACGGGTCTAATAAGAATGGATTAAAAAGATTTAAAAAAACATAAGCAAGATCTTGTAATTAAAATAATAAGATCATATTTGGGATTGGTTTGTTTAGAATCATTGGCAACTCATTTAGGGACAAAAAAAAGTAACATATGTAATTATACGTGTGACTCTCATGTGAGGCCACTAAGACAATTCCATTCATACTCCCAATATTAATTTTAGAAAAATCTTAGTATTCATTTTTGTAAATTCTCATATACGTCTCACGTCATGGAAATAACTTCTTGAAAAATACAAAATAAAATTAATTATAATAAACTTTTTTTTTGTGAAATCATAATAAATTTTTATGATTTAATTTTTTTAAACTCTACGCATAATAAAATTTTAGTACATCAAACTCCTTTAATCTATTTATGTCTCAACTTTCATATATGATTAAAATCCATTCAAAGGAAAGTCAACTTTATTGTGTTCTATAGTGTTTAATAAAGAGTGTTAATTCCTTAAGTGCCAAGAATTTATAGGCTATTCCCTATATATGTATATACTAGAAAAGGGAAGCTCGTGCGTGCAATAATTATTATCTTGATTTATATGATATTGATAGAATATTTTATATATTTTTTAAATTTTAAATTATTTATTATTGAGACTTATCGTATATTTTATATTAATATTAAATAATGTATATTACTTATTTTGTTTTAATTTATGTAGCATTTTTAAGTCAATCAAAACTTTACTTATTTATTTAAATATTTTAAATTACTAATTTTTGTAATTTATAATATATTTTACATAAATTTTAAATAATATATGTTACTTTCTCCATATCAATTTATGTTGTGCGCATAAAATTTCAAGAATCAAAATCTTAAATTGACAATAGTTGTGATCTATGGTACTTTTTTTATATTATTTCAAGTAATATACATAAACTTTTTGGTTTGTTTATGTTATATTTTTTCAAAAAGTACTTTTTTTGCACAAATATAATGATTGAAAGGTATTAAAATAGTTATTTAATTTTATTTGACCAGTTAAAAAAAGACTTATTTACTATTTTATATTTGTTTTATCCTAATTCTAGTATTTACATAACTTAAAATAATTGATTAGGGTGATATAGTAAAACCACAGTTGAAGTAGGAAGAAATAATTTGTTAAGGGTACTATCGTAAAATCAAGTTGGAACAACTGAAGGAAGGCGCATCCAAAATTAGCTGCTAAAAATTGATTAAATTAATAAGTCGACGACATATTTTCATTGGGGCGCATATAATAAATGAGGAGAAGAAAAGAGAAGAAGTTTCAAGCAAACATTTTGACGGAGAGTTGACTACGAGCCGATTTGGCATAGCTGAAAAAAATAGCTTTTAAAAAGTACTTTGGAAGCACTTTTTAAAGTGCTGAAATTTATTTGAAAAATAAATAATTATGTGTTTGGATAAAAGTGTTGTAGCTGAAAAAAGTTGTTGATGTGTTTGGCACATAAGTGTTGTTAAGCACTTTTTAATTAAAAACGTCTAAAATACCCTTCAAGCTATTAACATTATAAAAACTGATTACTTTAAGATTTTTCTATCTAAAAAATAAAATGAAGTAAAATAAATTTATATTTTAATTCAATATTAATATAAACTTATTATTTATGTAAATTTTATATACACAATTATTTTTAATTTTTAAAATATACAATTTGGATAGATCACATGAAAATTTTAAAATGTCTTTTAATTTTGTTTATGAGTAATAGTTATTGTCTATCATATTAATATTTTTCTGCTATGATAAATTATTTATAAAAAGAATGGTGAAAGAAAATATATATATATATATATATATATATTTGCGTTGAAAGAGAGCAACGATGGATAATAAAGTGTGGTATTGGAGGGTAATATAAAAAAATATTTAGGGTAACAAAGTAATTCTGTTGGTCAAAGTAGAACAACTTATAAGCCATAAAATAAAAAGTTGAGGGAAGGGAACTTTTAACTTTTAACTTATTTTAAGCAATTTCTTACACTTTTTTTTTAAACTACTTTAAAATTTACCAAATACTTTTTTAAACTAAAAAGAGCTTAAAAATTAGTTTGACCAAACAGGCTCTACTTCCACTCTTCTCGTATATAAATACAATAAAGTATATTATTTAAATTTTGGTTTACACGCACTTCTTTTTGTCTCCTATGTGTCAAAAATCTAATCTAAGTTTATATATTTTAAATATTAAAATAATTATATAATTATGTATTCTAATTGAATTTTGAATAAATTCTTGAAATAATTATATAAATAATACATTATATTTTTTAGAGTACTTTTTTTTTATTACCATCTATAACATATTTTATCTATAAATTATATTATCCTTCTCTTCTTTCTCTTTCTTTCCTTTTCTTTTCTTTTTCTGATGCCCTGCTCGTCTTTTTCTACATTTTATTCTTTATTTCCTTTTCTCTCTTTCTCTCTTTCTCTCTCTATTCAACTTATCATCTTTAATATTATATATTATTATAAATTTTATTATTATATTTTCAATAAATATAATACATTTTCTAATAATGTAAAATTAATTAAATCATATTGAAATATTTAAAATACACACATAATACTTATAATATGTATTATTTATTGAATTTAAAACGTATTATAGTTAATTATTATTATTTCTCTCATTAATAATATTAAAATAATTATTATATTAAAAATATATTACTTATGTTCTCCACGTGTATTAAAAAATGTTAATAATACATATGAAGTATCGAATTCAAAATGTATTACAATTGTAGTTTTTATTTATTTATTTTTACTAATGGTGTCG
>JBCEWC010009820.1:0-18317 GCA_038996855.1 Solanum aculeatissimum
GATGAGTGTAATGATGCTATGATGGCTTGATCGGGGGTCTTCGGGTCCTCTTTCGCCATGTCACATCTAGGCCCCCTATCCGGGTCGTGACAGGCCATAACTTCCACATCTGAACTTCAAATCAAGTTAAACAAGTTACATTGAAAAGATAACTTAAAGAGATTTGATTTGATATATAATAGCCCACACATTTTTTCTCATTCCAAGAGATATGGCTTTTCAAAGTCCATGCTACCTAACGAGCCTTACAACATTCCACCAAAACCATTCCTCTGAATTCGACCACTTAAATACAACCCACGACTACCAAAACTCAGCCAAGAAAAGTTCAACACTAACCCAGACCAACCATTATGATGTTTGAAAATTTTTGGGTCCTTACAACCAAGTTCATGAAAGACCTAATGACTACGAAGAGGAAACTGAGCCAAGATCTTACTCATAATCTTCACTACTATGGAGCTATTGCAACATTTCCCTAGTGCAAAAAAAGAAGGATCCCAAAGCATTCACCATTCCTTGCACCATCAGAGTCTTAAACTTTTCAAAGGGGTTATGTGACTTAGGATCCAACATCAACCTAATGCCTTTTATAAGTTGGGCTTGGGATCCCCCACGTCGACTACAATATAGTTGTTGATGGCAAAAATACTGTGAAGAAGCTGTGAAGGTACTATATGATATTCTAGTCCGAGTTGAGAATTTCATATTTCCAGAGACTATGTTACTAGATTATGAAGTTGACTTTGACATCCCAATCATCTTTAGAAGACCTTTCCTATCCTTTGGGCGAACACTAGTGGACATGGAGTTGGGTCAACTCAAGTTTAGATTGAATGAAGAAGAAGTTATATTCAATGTTTGCTAGTCTATAAGGAGACCTGATGATTTAAAAGTGTTCTCTATTATTGAGAGCATTGATGAGGTGCAACTGGAGGTACTAGTTGAGGAAAGACTTAGTGTCAAAACTCTTGAGGACGTATTGATAAACATTGAGAGTGAAACAATCCCAGACTATGATGAGATGATTAAGGCATTTAGAGTGCATGGTTATAATAGGTTCCCCCTCAAGATTGAGTTGGACTTGAAAAATTAAGAGTCACCACCTACTAGACCATCCATTGAGGAGCCACTAGTGTTGGAGTTGAAGGATCTTCTAGCCCATTTGAGGTATGTGTTTTTGGGAAGTAACAAGACTTTTCCTGTAATTGTTGTTACAGATGTTAATGAAATACAAGCGGAGACATTGATTTTGGTTCTCAAAAGAATCAAAAGGGCCATTAGATGGACGATTGCAAATATAATTAGCATCCCACCTTGTATATGAACTCATAAAATTAAGCTTTTGAAGTATTATAAGGTGAGCATTGAGCACGAATGATGTCTCAACACACTAATGCAGAAGGTCGTGCACAAAGAAATCATTAAGTGGTTGGACGTGGGTGTGATATATCCGATTACTGATAGTGAATGGGCGAGTTCTGTCTAGTTTGTTTAAAGGAAGGGAGGTATCTTTGTGGTTCCTAATGCTGTCAATGAGTTGATTTTTATGAGACAGTCTCAAGTTGGAGGGTTTTCATGGACTATCATAAACTCAATGCGTCGATAGAAAAAAATCACTTCCCTACGCCATTCATGGACCAAATGCTAGATCATTTGGCAGGTTAAGGGTGGTACTATTTTCTTGATGGTTATTTGGGCTTCAATCAGATTTCTATTGCTCTAGAGAACCAGGGGAAGACAACCTTTAGATGTCCTTATGGCACCTTAAAATTCTAGAGGATGCCATTCGGATTATGTAATATATCGTCTATATTCTAGAGATACATGATGTCTATCTTCTCAGATACGGCGGAGGAAACTATTGAGGTATTTATGGACGACTTCACTGTGGTTGGAGATTTATTCGAGAATTGCTTGAAGCATTTGCATGATGTGCTTTGGAGATGTGAAGAGTGTCATCTTGTGCTTAATTGAGACAATTATCACTTCATGGTAAAGAAAGGTACTATGTTGGGAGACATGATCTCTACCAAAGGTATAGAGGTTGATAGAGCTAAAGTTGAGGTTATTGAGAAGCTTCCTCCACCTATCTCTATTGAAGGTGTGAGAAGTTTCTTAGGACATGCAGGTTTTTACAAGCTGTTCATAAAGGACTTCTCAAAGATTGCACATCCTTTATGCAAGCTATTTGAGAAGGATGGTAAGTTCATGTTTGATGATGCATGTATGGAGGCTTTTAAAGGGTTAAAGAAGAGGTTGATATCGGCGCCTATCATAGTTTCTCTAGATTGGACTCAACACTTCGAGTTTATGTGTGATGCAAGTGAGGTCACACTTGGTGTGGTATTTGGACAACATAGAGAGAAGATACTCCATCCCATATACTATGTTAGTAAATCCTTAAATGTAGCACAAAAAAACTGCACTGTCACTTAGTCGGAGTTACTTGTACTGGTCTTTGCATTTGAGAAGTTCACATCATATCTATTGAGGACCAAATCCATTATGCATACTGACCATTTGGCATTGCCATATTTGATGGAAAAAAAGGATTCCAAACCAAGTTTGATTGGATGGGTACTCCTTTTCTAAGAGTATTATTTTGAAGTGACTGACAGAAAGGGAACATAGAATTAGGTTGCAGACCACCTATCTAGACTTGAGGGTGAGTCCTTGGCAAAGTTCAATGATATTGTGGAGATTGATGATTTATTTCCTGATGAGAGATTATTGGAAACATCCTGTGATTTGATACCATGGTTCACCGATTATACAAACTATCTAGTTAGTGATGTTTCCACCAATGTTGACTTCTCACCAGCGCTGTATGTTTATTTCTGATGTGAAAATATTTTTCTGAGATGATCCATTTTTGTTTCATGTCTGTGCAAATGGGATTATTCGTCAGTGTGTTCCTAAAGCAGATATGATGAGCATTTTAGATGTTTGTCATTCATCATTTGTTGGTGGGCATCATGGTGGCATCAGGACAACACATAAGATCTCACAATGTGGCTACTATTGGATAACCATCCACCAAGATGCCCAAGACTATTCTAAAGCTTGTGATAAGTGCCAGAGAGAGGGTGATGCTTTTAGAAAACATGAGCTCCCACTAAACCCTATTATGGTGATTGAGTTTTTTTATGTTTGGGAGATAGACTTCATAGGGCCATTCATTAGTTCTTATAGGAACAAGTATATTTTGGTTGCTGTGGACTTTGTCTCAAAATGGGTGGAGGAAACTGCGCTTCCCAACAATGAAGGAAAAATTTCCATGGCATTCCTCAAAAGAAACATCTTCTCTTGGTTTGCCACTCCTCAAGCGATCATCAGTGATGGGGGTTCCCATTTTTGAAGTAGGTTGTTCAAAACCCTTCTTGAGAAGTATGGGGTGAATCATAGAGTGGAAAAACCTTACCATCCACAGATGAGTGGGAAAGTTGAGGTGTTTAATAAAGATATAAAATAGATTCTATCCAAGACTGTCAATGCTAATCGGAAAAATTGGTTACAAATGCTTGATGATGCATTATGGGCGTACCGGACAACATTTAAAACTCCTATATGTATGTCTCCTTACAAACTTGTCTTTAGTACAGCTTGTCACTTACCTATAGAGGTTGAACGCAAGGTGATGTGGGCACTTAAGAAACTAAATCTAGACTAGAGTGATGCGATAAACTCAAGACTGAGCCAACTCAACGAACTTGATGAGTTTTATTGGTCTGACCCAGTCATTATTCTTGAATAATCTTCTATTTTTCATTTTCCTGGATTTAACTGAAATTTTAGTCATATAATGATGTAATTGGAATCGAATAGTTGACGTGGGAATGTCAGGTTGCTACTTTAAAAAAGTAAGGGGGTCTTCTGTGGCATATGGTTTAATCCACGGACTGTAGTTGACCGATGTAAGTTGGGATTAGAAACTTTGATATTCCAAAAGTTACTAGACGAACCTATTTACAAGTCGTAGTTCAATCAACGACTCGTAAATAATGTTCATAGGTTGCATGTCTTCAAAAATTTGATTTTTAACTTTGTACCTATGACCTTGTCTACGATCCGTATTTCATTTTACGTATTGTAACTAGGTCTGTAAGTAAAAATCTAGTAATTGAATTTACTGTGCCCTATTTCTATAACGGCCTTCTATGACCTATAGTTTACACTACGGCCCATAGGTGAGCCGTAAGTCCTTCTGTCAACATTTTTATTAAATTTTTGTTTTTCTTTTTTGCATTATTGGGACTCATGTGTGTGTATAATGTTGTGTCTTTAAATACCATGGGTCCACATCCCAAGAGAGATAAGATACAAGCTATGAGAGACTGACTCCATGATGAACCTTTAGAGTCTGAGGCCAGTGGCTCATTAGAGGAGCTCAACGTCCATCAAGGCAAGGGCATTAAGCTACAATGTACCAGGGCAGAATCATGAAAGATAATGCTAGCCCAGCCACCTGCCTCATCTACTCAGCCTCCCTATTCTAAGGAGAGGGGGTTCCTAGAGGAGTAGCTCGATTCCGATGATAGACTCCCAAGAGGGTTCCAGATCAGGATCACGAGAGAGAGTTGGCTCTAGATTAAATGAGGTGCTAGAGTTTGAGTTTGCAGAGTAGAGAAGGTCTGCCCTAGCACCATCTCCTACTGCAGGACTGATGAGACGCTGGTGCATCAAGGGCGTGTAGGACAGAGAGGACATCCTAAAGAATGACAGGGGTCTTTAGGCCCGAATTATTTTTAAGGAGCCATAGATTGACACTTTTGGGTTTGATAGTGCATCTATTTTCCAAGATACCATGGCTCGGTACTGCTTAGAATGGTTAGCAGCTCCATCGGGGAAGTACTCCCCAACACTGGTTCGAGAGTTTTATGCCTCTTATGCTGCTACTATTAGAGGGTGACCCCTAAGAAAAGGAAGCCCCTTTCACAGCCCAGGTTGACACAAACAATGGTGTGTAGAGTTCAAATTCATATATTGCTTGATTTTGCTCAGCCCACACCTTAACTCAGAGGTTAAAGCGGTCGTTATCAAGTATTTAACATAAGAATGGTTAGGATGGATCCCTCAAGGAATATGGTAGAATCTAGATTAGCACAACTTATAAATTGAATCGATTAACCCTATTATCTCCCAAAAAATAGGAAAATAAACACAAATAGGGGGGGTTGCAAGTGAAACTAACATCTAAACTAAAATGCACGTGTTGGTAATCAAAAGAAAAGTGAACAAGGGCTATGTGTTCTCTATGACTCCCTATCTAAGTGCTCTTGGATACTTGCGACTCTTTTCTGGTGTAGGTGCAGGACAATAAGCTATGTTCTCCTAAACCCTTGATCCGGTATATAGGTGAATTCCATCACATTACTTGATCTGTCTCTCTGATGTCGCTTTACTAACCCTTACTCTATCCCAATACAATCTTACTTATTGTAGATAGATTGATTAGTTGAGAGAAATTAATCAACTCCTGATATTTAACTCTTTTCCTATTACTCACTTCCCTGATTTGGAAAGTGATACTAGGCTAGTTCTAACGTTGGCTACCATTAAAAATCTATTAAAATGAAGCGATTAACTAATACATCCTAACACCATCCAAGAAATTGCAAGTTAGTCAATTTTATCTGAGTTAGTTCATCATGGTTTTTACAACCCTAGTTGTGCATTTGGCCATGCATTCTTGATGTGTTTTAAGAAATTATATAAGAATAAGACATAATTAAAGTACTTATATGCAAGAATAGATGAACACAAATCCAACTTATCAATATAATTGCAAACTTCAACCAAACGATTGTAGTAAAATCACAAAAATAATGTTCGCAATCAAGCTATTTTTTGTCCTAGGTTGTTTTCTCACGTTCTCTTCTTCTCTATTGTTGTATATGTCTTTAAAAACCCTAAAAACCTATTTATAGTACTTCAAATATGAAGTCAAAATGAAATAGGATAACTATGTCAGCATCATTTATGGGTATTTTCTATGGCTCGTGTAGCAGTTCATGGCTCCTGAAAGAGGTCTCGCAGAATGTAGTTTCATCCAGCAGGTGCATTTCACGAAACCTTTCCATGGGCCATGGAGTATTCCATGACCCATGAAGGGTCTCGTCTATACCACTTTTTAGCAGCTCTTCCATCTCTAATCCTTGCTTCACAATCACACTATATGGCTCGTATGTTGGTTTATGACTCGTAGTCCTCTCTCATAGAGTGCAACTAAATTTTCACCCCTGCACTGGAGGAACAAACAAAACCTCCTCTACGACTCGTGGAAGGACCCATGACCAATAGAGGGACTCGTATACTTCTAAGAACTGCAACTTTTCTGTACTTCACACCCAAAGTCAAGCCAAAAATGAAATCCTACAAAATAAATAGAATCACACATCAACTCTACTAACATCGCCTTGAGTACACACAAAATCTCAAGTTTTAAGCATTAAAAGTATTGTATTTTTGCAACATATCAACACCCTTAATCTAAAATTGTTGTTTGTCGTTAAGTGATGAACTCAATCTACTTAAGTAGCACAAAGACACATAGACATCAACCCAATTGCATATACTACATAAGAATCTCAACAAATACCCAAGTCTCTTCCAAACATATATCAGATAGTGATCTAGTAAACGAATACAGATAACAATTTCCAATAGTGTGGCTATGGCAAGCTATGCAACCACAAATGAGCCACACATCAATGATTTGATCAAGTATCAACAATACAATGCAAGTACCCTCACACAAAGAAGTCCCATTACACACTCTAGGTGATATTTTCAATTCAAGTTCATTGGGACTGCATCAAAGACACTCACCCTCACAAAAGATATTCAAATATTGTGCCAAATACCATATTCTTGACTTTATACTCTAGATCGTGACTTGTTGACTAGTCGAACTAGGATCACATTAGGACTTTCTAAGCTTATAATGTAGGCTCACGGGGATTTGGAGTGATTTTATGAAAACAGAGTGACTGATGCTCTCCTTGATATTGCATTATTCCACACTTTTACCCTACCAACCTATCATTTTAACTTTCTTCTCCCTTTTTCCTATTTTTAACTGCTTAAGGGTGCTTTTCTTTTTATTTTTAGCACTTTACCTTATTCATTCACATTGTTTTGAACTTTAGCAAATTTTATCATTTTTTGCACCCTTTTAATTCTTTTTCTGCCTTCTCAGTATCACTAAGCTTTTTCATCGCTTTCATGACTTCTCCGGATATCAACCACCTTTAACTTAGGCCACACCTCCATCTTGAGATCATCTGGCCTCTTCATCAACCTACAAAGGTTGAAGGTGACTTTTTTATCGTTCAACCAAAACATGAGGAGAACGGATTCCATATCCACTAGGGTTCGCCCAGAAGCCAAGAAATACATTCCAAGATGATTGGGACTTAAAAATCCACTTCGCAGTCTAAGATCAGGAAGTCTGCAGGGAATATGAATTTTTCCACCTTGATGAGGACGTCATGTAGGATTCCCACCGACTTCTTCACAGTTTGGTCAACCATCAATAATCTCATGTTTATAGGTGTAGGGGCTGCCAAGTCAAGCTTCTTAAATATCACAAAGGGCATCAATTTAATGTTGGCACCAAGATCACATAATACCCTTGCGAACTCTACATCCCCTATCTTGATTATGGGGTGGAACAAAGGTGTCGCTTCTATAGCCATCTCTGCGACCCCAATTAGCATCTCTATCTTTGCCTCTTTTTCTATCATAGAAGCCACCCTGATAATTGTTGTTGGATGATCCATATCGTCCGTAGTTTCGACCTTGGTTTCCTTTCCCTTGGCGGCTAGTAGTCCTAATTGAACCCTTGGGCATTAGACTGAACACCCCTTGTCTGCTCAGCTACGAAGCAAGAATCTTCATCAAAGTAGGGTTCCTCGTACATGGGAACCCGGATAGGCTGATGAGCGATGATATTTACCTTCTCCGCGTTATGGTTCATCAGTAGTTCTATATTTGTATTAATCTATGTAAGTTTTTGTATCACCTCTTCACTGACTTGTGCTTGCACCAAATTTATAGTAACTGCAAATGAGCTCTTAGTTGTGGCTTTGTCTCTTATGCCCCATGTATGGTTATTTTTTACCACCCGCTCTAGATTTACGGTGATCTTCTAGAAGGTATGATATATGAATGATCCACCCATGATGGTATCGACAACTTCTTGCCCATTCTCATCAAGGGCTTTATAAAAGATCTCAACCAAGGATTTATCTACGATCTTGTGGTTGGGAACCCTTATCACACCCTTTGCAAGTCTCTTTCACGTAGCACTAATTGAATCACCAGGAAGTTGTTCAAATATATCTATCTTCTTCTTCAACTTGAGCTTTTCTGATATGGGGAAGTACCTTTTCAAAAGGTCATTTGTAGTTGAGCCCAACCAGTGATCGAGCTCTGTGGGAGCTCAGCTAATCATAACATAACATAGCTAGTAAGAGATAATGGTAAGACACAGAGCCCAACGATATCCATAGATAAATTTTGATTCCTCATTATGCTCTTGCAGACAATGACAATGTTGTGCAGGTGATTGTGTGAATTCTCTAACGATAGGCCTGCAAACAACCAACAATTATGTAGCATCTGAAGCAACCCATTTGACACAACAAACTTAGTGTCACCCAAAAGTGGAGGTAACATTATCGCTCCCGTGACATCCATAGCAATTGGGTTAAGCCAATATTGGTTACAATCATTAGCGACGTCTTGAAGTCACTTAGGCTGTGGAATTATTATAGGTTGGTTATCCCCATCTGGATTTAGTGCAGCGTTAGTTGAATTATCAACATCATTATTACCAGGTTGTCAGGATATTCTTCTTTATGTTTTGTGGATCTTTAGGTCAAATGGAGTCAAATAAGTGCCTCGACTTCTAGTATTTGGCATGCACTATTCACCTATGCACCCTGTAACCAAACAAAAATAGAAATCTAGCCGTATTCCCCAGTAATGACACTAAAAATTGTTGATTTTTCTCAGCCCACACCTCTACTCAGAGATTAAAGTGGTCGTTATCAAGTATTTAATCTAAAAATAGTTAGAATTGATCTCTCGAGGAATTTAATAGATTCTGGATTAGCACAACTTGTAAATTGAATCGATTAACCCTATTATCTCTTAGAAAACAGGAAAATAAACACAAACAGGGGTGGTTTTGCAAGTGAAAGTAAAATTTAAACTAAAATGCATGTGTTTGTAATCAAGAGAAAAGTGAACTAGGGCTATGTGTTCCCCATGACTCCCTAACTAAGTAATCTTGGATACTTGCGACTCTTTTTTGGTGTATAGGTGCAAGACAGTAAGCTATGTTCTCTTAAACCCTTGATCCGGTGTATAGGTGAATTTCATCACATCACTTGATCTGTCTCTGTGATGTTTCTTTACTAACCCTTACTCTATCCCAATATAATCTTACTTTTTTTAGTTAGATTGATTAGTTGAGAGAAATCGATCAACTCATGTTAATTAATTCTTTTCCTATTACTCACTTCCTTGATCCGACAAGTGATACTAGGCTAGTTCTAATGTTGGCCACCATTAAAAATCTATTAAAATTAAATGATTAACTAATACATCTTAACGCCGTCCAACAAATTGCAAGTTATCCAATTTTATCTGAGTTAGTTCGTCATGGTTCCCATAACCGTAGTTCTTGATTTAGCCACGCATGCTTGGAGTGTTTTTAGAAATTATGGAAGAAGATGACATAATTAAAGTACTTATACGCAAGAATAGATGAAAACAAACCCAACTTCTCAATATAATTGCAAACTTGAAACAAAGGACTGTAGTAAAATCACAAAAACGATGTTCACAATCAAGTTATTTTTTCTCCTAGGTTGTGGTCTCACATTCTCTTCCTCTCTATTGTTGTATATGTCTTAAAAACCCTAAAAACTTATTTATAGTACTTAAAATATGAAGTCAAAACGAAAAAGGATAATTGTGTCGACATCATTTACGGGCATCTTTTATGGCTCGTATAGAAGTTCACGGCTAGTGAAAGGGGTCTCATGGAATGTTGTTACTTCCAGCAGGCGCTTTTCACAAAACCTTTCCACAGGCCGGAGGGATTCCATGATCTATTAAGGGTCTCATGTGGACCACTTTTTAACAACTCTTCCATCTCTGATTCTTGCTTCACGGTCACACTCTATGGCTCGTATGTTGGTTCATGACTCGTAGTTCTCTCTCGTAGTGTGCAACTAAATTTTCACCCCCGCACTGGAAGACCAAATAAAACCTCATCTACGACTCGTGAAAGGACCCATGACCCGTAGAGGGTCTCGTATACCTCAAAAACTATAACTTTTCTATACTTCATGCCCAATGTCAAGCCAACACTAAATTCTTACAAAATAAATAGAAACAAACATCAACTCTACTAACATCTCCTTGAGAACACACAAAATCCTAAGTTTTAAGCATTAAAAGTGTTGTATTTTGATAGTACATCATATATCAGAGGCCACCATTCACATATTCCTTTTTGGTCTCAAGTACCAGGCCCCTATAATGATCGTCGAGCTTGAGTGTTGGTTGGGGCATGCTAGGGATAGAGTTTTGATGAAAGATTTAGCCCGAAAGGCCATTTTGATTAGATGGATTGCCAGCTACATAGTAGAGCGGGGCTAGGACTACTACTAGATATCCAGTTCTTCATCTATCATTAAGGCCTCACTCAAATTTGAGGGCAAAGTTTGGTTAGTTGTTGTATCACATGGATTTGGCAAACCAAGGTAGATAATACCCTGACACCAGAGTGTGCAGTTATGGTTGCCAGTATCATTGTTGGATATGAGATTCACTTTGCTTATTGTATAGCAGAGGAGATACACAAGCTTTCTCTAAAGAGGTCAACACCAATTATGTTCCTCTATTTGATTCACAGATTATGTACAGAGACGAGGGAAGAGATCCTTTATAATATGGACATGATTACCGAGGTATAGGGGACTCAGGATGCCAGCCTGATCGAGGTTGATAAGAATCCAATGGCTATTCAGTGAGCACCATAACCTCTAGTCAGATTACTACAGATGATCGCTGAGGCACCACAACCTAAGCCTACTACCTCCACTGCTATTTCTTCAGAGACCAAAGGTCCCTCTTAGGTTGATATTAAGAGGGAGACAGGGTCCGCTACTACCACTACCACTATACCAAATGTAGTACCAATGCATCCTCACACCACATGTATGGTTTACGTATCCATAGATTCTATTTAGGATATGGTGCAGAGATAGGTTCACCTTGAGCCCTAGTTGACTCAATCGTTGCAGTAGATTCAGTCTTGCATTTGGAAGGCCATCATAGAGTTTGATGAGCTTGTACAGTAACATTTCACAGCTGCACTTAAGGAGAGACTAGTATTTTTTCATAACCGTGTAGATACATTTGAGAGGTTAGTAGAGAAGAACCTCAAATAGACCCATACTCCAGATATTACAACCATCCGAGCGGAGATCCAGCAGCTCCACAAGGATATGAGGATAGTAACTCCAACACTATTGATAATTCCTCTTCCAGATGTTACATTAGAGGTGCTGAATTTATTTACTGATGATCCATCAGCCCGAGCCTTAGGGAAGAGGCATCACACTAATCTTAATGATCCTGATGCTACTAGACGAGAGGCTGGGAAACTATAGAGAGAGAGCATATGGAGGCTGCCACACAACCCTCTATTATAGATAAGATGGATTGGTAGGCATGGGAGCAATATATAGCGAGGGTTTCTGGACCCTCCGAATAGACCGCCAACAGGTTGAGAGTGGTGATACATAAATTGACACTGACATTTAGGCACCAAGGTATGTCCCGTTTTAACCTCAATGTTATATTTTTTTATTTTGTTGCATTGACGATAATGCAAATATTTTCGATAGGGTGTGGGTAGATATAGGCCTCAATGAAGTTTGAGTAACCAAAGCCTATATATACCCTAATTTTTGAGTCCACAGGGTTTTTTGGCCTGTGTTATTTCCCTACGGACATTTAATTTCTATTGCACTAACATGTCTTGGATGTATAAGTAATATTGGTAGCATATTGTACTAATATCTATGACATATGTTAGTTTATATTGAAAAGATGCTACCCCTCTTTTTTTATATTGATGATGTGCTAATAGGTAGTTCTTTTGAAAAATATGATAAATAAGTAATTGGCAGTATTTTTTCTGACAAGATAGGGCTTAATTATGATAAAAATCATAATCCAAAAGTCTATATTGATAGTTATTTAGTGACAAGTATGTGTGAGTGTTGTTGCATGAGTTGTATACTGTGTTTCAATTTAGAACTTGCCCTGTTATTCTGACTGAGGTTCTAGGTTAGTTGGTTAGGAAAAGATCACAAGGTATTGTTCAGAATAATAGTCAACTTAGCCTAAGATGACCAACCAAATGCATTATGTATCCCTTGATCCTAATATTTGAGCCTTACATATATCCTTTATTTGTAAATACCTGAGCAACCAAGCCTTTTTGCAGGTGAAACCTTGAAACTAGCCCTAGTTTTTCCTTGAATATTACGTGGCTCGACTCACGTTAAAAGCCTAAGTTGAGGGTGGCTACCAAAAGTGGCCCTGGTTTAGAGGTTAGATATTGTACAGCTCAACTCAGTCCAAAAGTCTATGTTAAGGTTGGATTTTGCAAAGAAATCACAGTAAGACGAGAAATGGAGCACAAGAATACAATCAAAAATGGTAAAATATGAAATGGGTGCGAAAAGAAAAGATAAATGCCAATATTATGAGTTGAAAAGAAAAAAAACTGAGAAAAGTAAAGGAAAATGAGCTGAAAATTAGAGCAAATGCACCCAAAAGTGTTTGAAAGACAAAAAGGGGAAGAATAAGTTAAAAAATTAGTATTGCTGAGGCAAAATAGTGAAATACCGCAGTCTCAAGGAGGGCCATTTGTCACTATGTTCCAAAAAGATCCTACCAAGCCCCCGAGCCTAAGTTTCAAGCTAAGAAAGTTCTATAGTAATCCTAGTGTAATTAGTTGAAGGTTATGGTCATGAATATAAAAGCAAACCTATGGTATTGTACACAGTGTTAAAATATCTTTTTATAGTGTGAGTGTTTTTATCAATCCCGAGTATCGAAACTAAAATACCCTTTTGAATAAGATGTGCGACTTTTTATTGAGGACACTTGAATTACATTGTTGACTGTGGGCTATCTCGGTGATTGTTGATTATGAACATTGCCTTGTCTGTCAAAGTTGCTCTGTCATGTAAAGATCCACTTGAGTTTGTTTGATAACTTTCCTATATGTGCACTGATAAGTTTGACTAGGTTTGTGGTAGATTGAGAGATGATGTATGCAATGAGATTGAGGTCTATGTGTTACTGCATTCCTTATGTTATATTTAGTCTGCCGCATGATGACAAGGAATAATTTTAAGTTGAGGGTGTTGATGTTCCGCCAAAATACGACACTTTTGATGCTTTAAACTTAGAATTTTTTGTGTTCTCGAACCAATGTTAGGAGGTTTGTTGTGTTTTTATGTTGATTTTGCAAGATTACAAGAGTCGGGAAGCTTTTGAGCTAAATTGTATAGATTACAAGTTTTTGGGGTTTTAAGAGACCTCCTACGAGCTATGGTTCATTTCATGAGCCGTAGATGGGTTTCAAATGTAGGATCCAGTGAAAGGACATTTTCTAGAAGTTGGAACAACATGTTACTAGGATGGGTCATAGCCCATTGCCCGTACATCAGTTCTTGCCTTGAGGATCAAAGATTTTGTAGAATTGTTGAAGAGTTACCAGACGAAACCTCTTACGAGTCGTAAGTCAAAATATCATTCGTAGTAAAGGTTTGTTTGTACCTTAAAGATAGTTTATGAAGAATGCAATCCACAAAGACAGTCTATGGTCTATGATTCTAACTACGGCCCATAACTATGTTAGTTAAAATCCCAGATTTTAGTTTTTCTATTTTGTTTAGGATTTGGTTTTCTGTTTTCATAAATAGGTTTTTTACGTCTTTTTAGACGAGGAAAAACTGGAAACTTGATATTGTTACTTTGTTTATACTTGTTCTTTGAGATTTTTTGGATTATTTGTTTACTTTATCTTCGAGTTATAATATTTTGATTTTCATGAAGATTTTGGATTTCATGTTCTTCAATTCTTCATTGTAAGTGTTTAATTATGCAAATCCATAACATGATTTTTTCATCTACAATGAATATGAGTAGCTAAATCCACAACTAAGGTTGGAGAAATCATGAAGAAATAACAAAGTAAAAACCTGATAATTCGTAATCCTTTGAAAGTGTGCATGCATGTATTATTTATCTCTTTGCTGTGGATGCTTTTTAACGGTTGCAAATATTAGAGCTCACCTAATTATTACTTATTGGATCAAGGGGGTAATTAATGGGAAAAGGGATAAAGTAATAGGATTCGACATAAATACACTCATCTAATCAACCTGAACAGATCAAGGGATAGTTGTACTAGAACAAGGTAAGGGTTAGTTATGCGACAAACGTAGATGGATCAAGTCACGTGGTGAAAGTTTCCTAGTGCCTGAATCAAGAGGCTAGGTGAAAATAACGTACCAATTGTGCATGCTACACACTAGAAAAGGTTACAATTATTTAGTTACACTGAGTTAGCAATTCATGAAGAACATAATACCCTAGTTTCTTCTCTCACTAAATTTACAACACTTGCACTTGATTGTTTGATATTAGTTTAGGTTTAATTATTGATTTTTATCAAAACCTCCCCCTATTCGAGAATTATATAGATTAATTCATCCTAGTTGCTTTGATTACTCCAAGTCTAGACCTTTTACTCATCAGATCGAACCTAATCATTGTTAGGTTCTATATTTGAACAACAAGTGCTTATACCTTAATTGGGAGGTGTAGTTTAGGCGTGATAAAATTTTTGCAACTCACCGTGTTACAAATAGGGCTTAGGTGAGATCGTTACAAACTTAGTTTCAGAGCACGAGATTTTGAAATATTTCCTATATGTCCATGTATATCACATCAAGTAGAGTCTCATTCAAGGTTATGAAGCGCACCACTATCTTGGGTGAGAGGCTATGAGATGGTTTCGGAAAGTCTCCCCTTCTTTCTTATTGTTGTCGTGCCATTAGAGTCATCTAAGGTTTTTCTATGACTAAATATGGTCTCTTTTCTATGTGTAGATCATGCTACCAAGAAGAGCTCATAGTGGCACTCCCGAGTAACAAGCCCCTCCACTACAAAAAGATGACAAAGTGTTTCATGTGAAGTTTAGATTCGTGTTTACCATGTTGGCCCAAGCATTGCCCAATCGAGCTAACAGGGTGATTGCCATTCCTCTCCAAGTGCCTAATCCGACCACTCTTACTAGGGACTTTATGAGGATGAGCCCTCTTGAGTTCCATGGTTTCAAGATATAGGAGGACCCCATTTATTTTATTGATAAAGCCTACTGAATAGTCACCATCGTGGGTGTTCCATCGATGGAAAAAATCGAGTTGGTAGCCTACAAACTCAAGAGAGTAGCCATAATATGATACGAGCAAGGACAAATGAGAGGTGCCAAGGAGCGGGTCCAATTGGATGGGAAGAGTTTAAGTGTATCTTTTTGGATTTTTTTTATAGAGTTGTGAGAGGCCAAAGTTCAATAATTCATCAACCCAAGCAAGCGCACTTAAGTGTGAGGGACTATTCCCTCAAGTTTACAAAGCTCTCTAAGTATGACCCTTTGATGATTGTGGATCTAAGGGCCCCTATGAGTCAATTCATCTCCAGAGTATCAAATTTTATGCCCAAGGAGTGCAAGATGGCTATGCTATTGTAGGAGATAGACATTTCTTGATTGATGACCTATGTGGAGCAAATAGTATAGGAGAAGATAAGGGAAAGAGCAAGGGATTCCAAGAGGGCTCGGGTAAATGGTCGGAGATATTCTCACCAAAGGATTGGAGGTCACAAGTACCAAAGTGGTTGAAAGTAAGGTGGACAAGGGTCTACTAACACTCCTTATCCCCAGTCCACTAAAGAGAAGGGGTAGCTTATAAGCCACAAAGCCCAAATTTCCCCAAGTGTGGAAGGCTACACAAGAGAGAGTGATTGGCCGGATCGAATGCATGTGTTCAAGTGCAAGAATCCCCAACATCATGCAAAGGATTATAGGAGCAGCGACACAAGGCCCCAAGAACAAGGTGGGAAAGTTCAAGGTCCCCTTTTGACCAACAATTTTTGTGCTCTCCATGGTCATCAAGAGGTTGAAGAGGCTCCGAATATTATCACCGATATATTAAAAGTTTTCAATTTTAATACATATGCATTGTAAGATTAGAGAGATCATTAGTCATTTGTAACTCCTTTTCTTGCTAATAGATTTCATGCATGTCTCAAAGTCCTTCATGATACCTATGAAGTAAGTACTCCCGTAGGAGAGTCCATTGTTTCTCGAAGAGTCTATAGAAATTATACTATTTCCATTTTGCATAAAGTTGTCCCTTATGAGTTAGTAGAGCTCTCTATGGTCGATTATGATGTAATACTTGGGATGGATTGGTCACATTCTTCCTATGCCTCCATTGTTTTTAGAACTTGTATAGTCAAGTTTTAATACCCAAATGAGTCCATTATTGAGTGGGAGGGTAGTAACTCTTAATGTAGAGTCGGTTCATTTCCTTCTTAAAAGCCCATAAAATGTTTTCTGAAGGATGCATATATAATTTAGTAAGGGTCAAAGATATTGCTTCCAAAGTTCCTTCCCTTGAGTCGGTACCCATTTTTAATAAGTTACCAGGTGTTCCTCTTGAAAGAAAAATAGATTTCGTCATATACCACCTACTTAATACTTAACCTATGTCAATACCTCCATATAGAATGGCTCCCACAGAGTTGAAGGAGCTATAAAAGAAATTCAAGGATTTGTTGAAGAAGGGATTCATTAGACCTAGTAGGTTTCCATGGGGTGCTCTAGTTTTGTTTGTGAGGAAGAAGGACGGGTCAATCTGTATGTCCAGAGACTACTAGAAACTCAACAAGGTCACTATCAAGAACAAATACCCACTCTCGAGAATGATGACTTGTTTGACCAATTGCAAAGGGCTACACACTTCTCCAAGATCATCTTGAGATCCGAGTATCACCAACTAAAGGCGAGGGAGAATTACATTCCTAAGAAGACTTTTCAGAGTAGGTATGGTCACTTCAAATTTGTAGTGATGTCTTTTGGTCTCACTAATGCATCGACTATATTCATGAACCTTATGAATAGGGTATTAAAGCCCTAACTTGACATGTTTGTAGTAGTGTTCATTGATGATATCCTAATTTACTCCCAAAGTGAGAAAGATCATAAGAGACATTTAAGGGTGGTATTGCAAACCCTAAGGGAGATAAGGATTTTTGCAAAGTTTGATAAGTGTGAGTTTTGTCTAAGTGAGGTTACCTTCCTTGGTCTTGTGGTATCAAATGATGGTATCAAGGTTGATCCTAAGAAGACGAAAGCAATAAGAAATTGTCTAAGGCCATTGACGCTTATAGGCATAAGGGGTTTCTTGGGCCTAGCCAGGTACTATAGAAGGTTTGTGGAAGGTTTCTCGTCCATCTCATCCCCACTAAAAAAGTTAACTCAAGAGAAGGCAAAGTTTGTGTGGATGGATCAGTGTGAGAAGAGCTTCAAAACTTTGAAGGATCGACTAACTTCACTCCAATCTTGACTTTGCTAGAAGGAAATGATGGGTTTGTTACTTATTGTGATACTTCAAGGATTGGGTTGGGATGTATGTTAATATAACATGGTAAGGTGATTGTCTATTCCTCAAGGCAATTCAACATACATGAGCAGAAGTACCCATCTCATGATCTCAAACTTGCGATCGTAGTGTTTTCCTTGAAGATTTGGCTATATTACTTGTATGGTGTTCATGTGGATGTCTTCACCAATCATAAAATACTTCAACATGGGTTCACCCAAAAGGATCTCAACTTGAGGAAACTAAGGTAGTTAGAGCTTCTCAAGGATTACAACATAAGTGTGAAGTATTACCCAGGAAAGGCAAATGTTTTAGCTGACGCCCTTAGCAGAGTCTCCATGAGTAGTGCGTCTCAATTGGAGGATGATAGGGAAAGGAAGTTGGACAAAGACTTCCATAGTTTGGCTAGATTAGGAATAAGGCTAAATGAGTTTGGAGGTTGTGAAATGATGGTGCTTAAAGGGTCTGATTTGGTATTTAATAAGTTTTGGATTTTTTCAATATTTTCGATATAGGTTCGGGTAATATGGTTGTAGGTTTTTCTAT
>JBCEWC010009821.1:0-18316 GCA_038996855.1 Solanum aculeatissimum
TGTATAGGAGAGTTTGAATGGATGAATGAGGGTTTGGGGAATGTTTTAGGGGTTTAGGAGACCTTAGGGGACCAAAAGGGGGCTTAGGGAAATGTTAAATCACGAAAATACCTTTAATAAAATGCAACTTGCCGGAACTAAGCATTGTCAAACGGTGCTACAGTGCCCGTCAAACAGTGAACGGTCCATGCACCTCCACCGTCAAGCAATACTTAGCCAACTTCTTCAGTGTGAACTCTCGGAAGACTTTCTGTAACACTTCACGAGCCACTTAACGGACCGTCTGAGGTGTAACTGTCCATGCAAAGTCCCGTCAGCCCATACTTTGCCTCGCAAATGTCAGCCTTGGCTTGCCGAAGCTACTGCCTCACTTCACGAGGCAGTACACGGGTTGTCTAGCTCCAAACGGACCGTCCAAGGTGTCACATCCCAAAACATCCCCTAGATGTGACTGGCACCCACCAATACTAATTGTCGGGAGAACCAAATATCTATACACACATCCAAATTATCAAAGCACAAAGATACCATATATGCCACACCAAACATCATCACTAATCATTAAAACAGGATAGTTATTATACCAATATCGCATAGAAACTTTATGAAAAGAAATAGTCACTTAAAAAAATATTTCTAGCCCAAATCCCACAATAAGTTCATGGAGCATCTAATAGAGTGACATGAGTTCAACTGTCGGGCATGCAAACCCCAAGAAAAAAAAAGCTATACTAGATAGAGCTGAAATAGTAGCCTCCACGAATAATGCAAAGGCTTACCTCAGCAACAGAGTCCACGGGAACAAATTCGTCAGCCACAAGTCTCACCCTCTGCCACAGTATCTGCATTGACATGCAAGTAAGGAGTGAGCTATATATAAATAACCTAGTAAGATCCATGACTCGCTACTCCAATACCCCTGGAACAAGAGTTATAAAATACAGCTGCATAAAATACAGCTGCATAACAGATACCATTTTGAACAAGAACACCGCCATCATCGAAGTCAGTCAGCCTAACAGCCAAACTAGCCAAACGGTGCACATCCCTTGTCAACTCCTTCTTTCCTTCATTCACATGAGACACACTTCTCATGGACCATTGACTAAGGACATCTTCTACGACATTCTCTTTGCCAGGGTGATATAGGACACTCATGTCATAGTCCTTGAGTAGTTCCAACCACCTACTTTGTCTTAAGTTAAGATCTCTTTGGGTGAACATGTATTACAAACTCTTATGATTGGTGAAAACATCTACATGAACCCCATATAAGTAATGCCTCCAAATCTTTAAAGCAAATACCACCATCGCTAACTCAAGATCATGGGTCTGGTAGTTTTGTTCATGCACCTTCAGTTGCTGAGATGCGTCAGCTATAAACTTACCATGTTATATAACTACACATCCCAACCCAATCCTTGACACATCACAATACACCACAAACCCATCAACTCCATTTGGCAAAGTCAAAATAGGAGTCGATGTAAGTCAGTCCTTCAAATTCTGAAAACTCTTCTCACATTCATTTGACCAAACAAACTTGGCTTTCTTTTGAGTCAACTTAGTCAATGGGGACGTGATGTAAGAGAATCCTTCAAAAAATCTCTGATAATAACTAGAAAACCCAAGGAAGCTTTGAATATGAGAAGGGGTCGACAATCTAGGCCACTTTACTGCTTTGGTCTTCTTGGGATCAACCTTAATACCATCACCGGACACTACATGACGAAGAAAAGTGACTTCTCCCAACCAGAACTCACATTTACTAAACTTGGCAAATAACTTCCTCTCTCAAAGTCTGAAGCACTAACCTCAAGTGATTTATATGTTCCCGCTTATTTCATGAGTAAATCAGGATATCATCAATAAATACAACCACATACCTATCAAGGAATGGCTTGATGACCCGATTCATAAGATCCATAAACATCATCGGGGTATTGGTCAAACAAATTGACATTACCATAAATTCAAAATGTCCACACTGAGTCCGAAAAGCCATTTTGGGAATATCACACTCCCTTACCTTTAATTGATGGTAACCCAAATAAAGATCTATCTTTGAGAAATGAGTGGCTCCTTGAAGTTGATCAAACAAGTCATCTATTCTGGGCAACGAGTATTTGTTCTTGATGGTCACCTTGTTCAATTGTTGATAATCAATACACATTCGAAGCGACCCATCCTTCTTCCTCACAAATAACACGGGGGCACCCCAAGGTGAAATACTTGGCCTGATAAAGCCTTTCTCCAACAAGTCTTTCAACTAATCCTTCAACTCTTTTAGTTCAGCCAAGGCCATATGGTAAGGAATGATGGAAATAGGTTGAGTATCCAAAAGGAGGTCTATGCCAAAATCCACCTCTCTATTGGGAGGAATATCAGGAAAATATTCGGGAAACACATCGAGGAATTCATTAACCACTGGCACAGATTCGAGAGTAGGTGTCTTAGTCTCCACATCTCTAACTCTTACAATATGATAGATGCACCCCTTAGAAATCATCTTCAAGGCTTTGAGATAGGAAACAAACTGACCTTTAATCTCAGAGTCACTACCCTTCCACTCCAAAACTGGCTCATTAGGAATCTGAAATATGACTTGTCTAGTCCTATAATCAACTGAGGCATATGATGAATGCAACCAGTCCATCCCAAGAATAATATCAAAGTCAAATATTTCAAGCTCTACAACGTCACTGGGAAAGACTTTATGCAAGACTGAAATAGGATAACCCCCATACACGTTTTGGGCAATAATAGACTCACCCACAGGAGTATAGACCAAATAAGACTCCCTCAAAGTTTTGGGACTCAAACCAAATTTAACAGCCAACAAAGGAGTCATAAAAGATAGATTTGCACCGGGATCAAGCAAAGCATAAACATCAAAATCAAAGACTTTTAACATACCAGTCACCACGTCTGGAGCCTCCCTAACCTCCTGGCGTGCATGCAAAGCATACAATCTGTTGTTTCTGGGAGAATTTCTTGGAGGAGCCTTTTGTTGCACTTGACCACCCGGGGCTCCTTGGCCTTGCCCCTTTTTAGCAACCATAGGACAGCTGAAGATCCTGTGGCCCATGACACCACACCCGTAGAAAGCACCTGTATCCCTCCAGCACTTCTCGGGATGGTTATTCCCGTACTTGTCACACCGAGGAAAGGTTGGCCCACTCCCGACCTGTGCCTTAGGAGGAGGAACCCTAGCATTGGCATACCTTGCATTAGAACCTTGGCCTTGTTGAAAGCGGCCACTTTCACCACCACTACTAGAGTTAGAGGAACCACCATCATACTGGGCCCTCTTAAAATCATTCGCCTTCCTCTCCTTGAGTTTCTCCCCCTTAATTTTTTCAGTATATGTCATAAGCCTAAAAATGTCCATCTCCAGAATAAGCATACTTGTGCGACATTCCTTCACTACCAAATCAGAGACCCCAGAAATAAACTTGTACATCCTTGTACGAGGATCAACTACTAGCATGGGAGCATACTTTAAGAGCTTTGTGAACTTGAGATAATAGTCCCTCATAGTCATACCACCTTGCTTGAGATTAATAAATTTGGTCATCTTGGCCTCTCTAAAGTTCAAGAGGGAAGAAACGGTCCAGAAAAGCAAACTTGAACTCCTCCTAATCTACCTTAAAACATTAGTAACCCTCTGAACTAGCCAATGATTGTACCACACCTGAGCCACATCCTTTAACTAATAAGAAACCAATTCAGCATTCTCTTCAGAGCTCACACACATGACATTCAACACTTTAGTAAGCTCATCAACAAAGTCGTGGGCATCCTCATTGACCTTTGAACCAAAGAACTCTGGAGGATTCATCTAAGTGAAGTCTCTCACCCTAGAGGCTGGAGTTTGACCATGAGTGGAACTAGCTGGCCGGGCCTGATTAGTCACTACTTGAGCCAACATAGCAATCACATTTTGAAACTCAGCATGAGTCACTTGTTCCCCCATAGGCTCTTGAGGGACTTGTTCCTCGTAAGTCGGGGCCTGTCTACGAAGATAAGCTTTTCATGGAGGCATCTTTTGAAAGAGTGACAAGAAAACCCACAATTCAGGAAAACTTAAATAACAGTTCATAGCACGACATAAGAAATGATAAAGTGAGATAATTCCTAAAATGTTGCCATAGCCCCTCATTCATAGGTATGACGATCATCACACCCTTAAATAAGACTCTACTTGATGCGGCATGTTAGACTCAGAGGACAATTTATAAACCCAGTGACTAATACCATCTTTTTCATGACTAGTAGGGCTTAGATGTGACATGGTGAATGAGAACTCGAGATTCCTCAAAGAAGCCATCTTAGCATTAATCTACACATCATTGGTTTGGAAGTGCATATTTCAACAATAAACACATAATTCTAAGGGATTTTAGGGCTTTGGACTCAAGCTATGTGGATGTCATCGGGGGAGGGATTTGCATGAATCATTCATCACATAACAAGTACATTCTAAGGGATGGGTAAGTAGGACTTAAGCTATAGGGGCAACAAAGAACTTGAGACTTTTCACATAATCACATTCCCATCAAACATATCAAGATAGCATAAGCATAATCACAGTCAAAACATAATATGGTCATAGCATCTCAAACAACCATATAATACATACGTACAATAGAATTTGATATGTCCAACAATGCCTCTACATAGAATAAGACGAGGGCCACAACATAACCCGAGCTCACCCTTAAGTCATAATATAGAAAGGAAACTAATCAAAATATAAGGTAGAGGGAGGTAGATCTTTCCCCTGAAGTAAAGGGCTCACCACTAGTAACAATCCGAGATCACCAAGCTAAACGTCCAAAGGTGGATAGAAATTATCTCCGGCCCCTACATGGTTAGATCATGTAGATAAAAAGTATGGTTTAGAACATATAATGCACTAAGTATGTAGGCATGCAATGCATATGAACATGAAACTACAAACAACTTAGATGACAAGGACACATATATATATATAAGAGGAATATAGGAAAGAGTAGTATATCAATATGCCATGAAGTCCATGATGCATGAAATGACAAAAATACTTTACATATATAGAGGGGATGTGACCATAACTGACATCGCAAACTCATGTGAGCTACAACATGAATTCGCCCAATAAGGCCTTCCATCAGATGAGAGAACATTACTTGCCAAAGGTAATCTACACCACACCTTATGACCTGGTCATTTCGGTGTGATGGCCACCTTCCTTACGACCTAGTTATTTTAGAAGAATTTCTATATCATAACATATTGTAACCGTACCTTACGACATGATCATTTTGGTAAGGGTTACCATATCCTATGCTAGCACGTAGTTCAAGAGAGAGGAGTGGGACCCTTGGAGATAGCTCACTTACTACTCCAATCACATTCAGTGCTAAGTTGTCATCCCACAAGAATACATATACATATACATGATTTTGAAAAGAGGACAAGTAACTTGATATCATAACCATGCATAATTGAGCTTAAAAGCCAAACTCACTTTCTTTACTTTCATGTATACATGACTAAAAGTCAAAACATCTTATAATCATACTTCAATGGGCTAAAAAGCCAAATACGTTTCCATGTCACACTTTCATACATAGGAGTAGCTCCATACATATCAAATCATATTGGTGTAAACACCCATAATAGCTCAAAGATCCAAATCATAGACATAGTGTGATCACAACTTAGTCATACCCATTCATAGCTTGAAAACATAGTCACAAACATCTGTGAGACCTAGCCCATATCAAAAACATCTGTGAGACCTAGCCCATATCAAAAACATCATAAAAATTCAATGCTCATGAATGCAAATGCCATGAATGATCAATGAATATCATGGGTAATGGAGATAAACATTTAAATCATGATAATAAAATAGATTCATAATTAAATCATAATGAAATCAACAATTAAAATCATAATTCATACTACTCATGCTTGAATTGAAGAATTAAAGGGACATGCATAATTTGATCTTCATAATCTCAATATAAATCATGATAATTGAACTTAAATCATCTTAAAATCATGTAATAAGTACATCCCATACTTCAGTTTAATTAAATCAACACTAATTTAAAAGACCCAAATTCAAAGTAAGCCTAATTTCATAAACTCAATTGAAGTAAATAATTTTGGGGCTTCATGCTTGAAAGGAGACATGAATAAATTCTAACATGACTTGATTACCAAAAATCTTTAGAGAGAAGAGATATTCAATAAGAAAGCTCCCTTGAATTCCAACTCCAACTTCAACCCACACCTTGAAGAGAGCTTGATGAGAGAGTGTTTGAAGATAATTCTAATATTTTAGAGGATTATGAATTTGGTGAAGGTGTATACGCAAAGTTCAGGGGTTTAGAAGGTATTAGGAAGTCTAAAAGGTCCTTAGGAATAACCAAAATTATAATTAAACCATTAATGAAACGGGTAAGAAATCTGGAAACGTCACCTTCAAAGACAGCTACACGGACTGTGTAGTGACTCACCGTCCATGAGATCCACCGTGAGGCTACACTTGAAAGACAATAAATTGGAAAGGAAACGGATAGGAAAAATTAGATCGACGCCCATACGATCAACTACACAGACATGAAGGGTCACATGGACCGTGAGCTTCCACCGTGAAGCTACACTTTCAAAACAACGAACCATTAGCAAAGCGAGTGGGAAGAACTGAAATGGCACCCACACGGTCAACTACCTGGACCATGAGGTGTAACATGGACCATCATATTCCCCCATGGAGCTACACTTTAAGAATAACTCGTCGATGCAAACCCGGGACGGTGATCCCATACTTCACAAAATTTCTCTTTCGCAACCATACAGTAGTCTCACGAGCCGTGAGACTTCACATGGACCATGAGGTGGTCCATGGAGCCTCACTTTACCCAGAGTCTTGGCTGTTGGCTGGCAACATCTCACGGACTGGTCCACGACCATTGAGACCACACACGGCCCGTGAACCCTATTATCTCATTGATGCGACTTTTGAAATGTTAACCTTATACATAGTACCAATCCTTAGGTGGATACCATCTCGAAACACCTTACCACACCCCATGTGAGTTCACACGGGCCTCTTTATGGACCATGAAGTGGCACACGGTCCGTGAAGGCCTCCATGAGGCAGTGCCTTAATCAAATTCCAGAAATGTATCCCTGTGTAGGCAGTCTCACATAAAAGACCATAACTTCTTCATCCGAACTCCGCATCAAGTGAAACCAAGTGCATTGGAAAGATAACTCAAATATCTTTAAGTATATAGGTCATGGCCCTCCCAGTTCTACCCGTTCTTAGAGATATGGTCATTTAAAGTCAGTAATCCCACAAGACGTTTAACAAAACTCATCCAATGTGATTTCTGTGATTACGACCATTCAAGAGATACTCATAAAGCTAATTAATCAACCATGGTAGGTTCAAATCAGACCTCAATAAACATCACAAGGTTTAACATTTTATGGGTCATTACACCTAATTAATGGGATCTCCAATCACATAGGTTGGTTTACCATCATGTTCAATATACAACTTGACAAAAGTTCCATTCCCGTTGAAGCTTCATTTATAAATATTTTTCTCATAAATTTAATTAGAGAATTGACCAAATTAACTTCTGACCTCACATAATTTATTGATATAATTCAATCTCACAACATGTTGTTGCATTTATATCACAAACACATATTTATTTTATTGCTGAAAAAAACAATTTTTTCATTACAACTAAAGTTGCTTGGTAAGAACAATATATAAATTCATTGATTTTAGTTCAAGCTAAATACTCGCTATAAATTATCTTAGCCGACTCAAAATAAAACTTAGATTTCATAATCTGATCTAGTTATTTGTCTCATTTTTATATTATTACACATCTATCAAGTACAAACTAGTAACCAAAAATAAATTTTGAGATTCAATTTTACATATGATATTATGAAGTTTTTATAATTTAACAAACCATAGGAACAAATAAGGGACCTGATTTCATGAGAGTTGTGAACTTGAAAGCAATACTCAACAAATAGTACACTAACAATTCTATTATTTTTAGAGCGTGTATACCTTCTCTACAACAATTGTCTAGCCAATGAAATTTCTCCAAATACTTATGATGTTGGGTATATATATCCAATATTTCTTGAGAAGAAAGTTTGAGAGTTTCTACAAACATTTAGTGAGTGTTCTTGGTGAGGCTCTCAAATAGCACACTAGAAAGATCAGAGTTATTCTTACTTTGTGTACTTTATTGGTCTTATTGAGTGCTTTCATCTTGTAAATTGATTCCTATTCTATAAAGGTATAACCAACATGCTTTTGATCTTCATTGTTACTTTTTTAGCTATACTTAGCTATGGTGAGTTATTGAAGTCTAAGTTGGCTAGAGTTAGTCGATTTAGTTGGTGGTTGAGTAGCTACATTTTTTGCTTTAACCTGTGGTAGAGTTATCTCAATGAGAGGGAAGGGATTTAGAGTTAAATTACTTGATTGCAAGATTTATAATCGAACACTTTGCTTCTTTGATAATAATGGAGTTTGGTTGAAATCATGTGAGTATAGATCGCGATTTTCTCCTTCCTTGAGCAACAAAGTTTCCACGTAAAATAGCTTGTGTGATTTTACTTTTCTGCTTTACTATTTTTTCTTTTTTATTCATCTATTCGGACAGGGGACCGGGTCCCTAGACACTCAATGGATGTATTCATTCAATCAATTGATATAAGAGAAATTACTCTCTAAAAGATTAACACCTTGAAGAGATCCAAAAGAAGAAATGGAAGCTCCACTGAATCTAGAAGATGGTAGTCTTCTACTAGGTCCCCTCGCTTTAATGGGCAATAATTCTATAGTTGGTGGAAGACTCATATGCATGACTTTCTCATGGCCGAAGACAGTGAGCTATGGGACATTATGCTTGATGATCCTCATGTTCCCACTCTGGAGGTGAAGGATGGAGAAGTCACTCGAATAGTTCCTAAGACTAGATAACAATACACTGATAAGGACAAGAAGAAGATTGAAAAGAATTACAAAGCAAATAAGTTGTTGGTTTGTGGAATTGGGGCTGAAGAAAATAATTAGTTCTCTACATATGAGTCTACAAAGGAGATTTGGGATTGCTTGCATACAACTCATAAAGCTACTGAGTAAGTAAATAAGTCTAAGGGAATCCATTCATGATATGTATACTAGCTTCTAATGCATTGTCACTGAACTTCGATGCTTAGGTGAACCTATTCATCCTTTCATGCAAGTTGGAAAGATCCATAAAATTCTTTCTATGTCAAGGGCTAGCAAGGTTGATGCAATTACTAGGGCCAAGGACCTAAAGGTACTGACCATAGATGCTTTGATTGGTAATCTACAAACTCATGAGTTAAATAGAGCAATTAATGGTGCAAAGAAGGACAAGTCATTAGTCTTGAAGGTGACACAAGGTGAAGAACATGAAGATCAAATGGCATGCCTAACTAGAAGTATTCAAAAAATTGTGAGGAAATATGAGGGTTTTAAGAAGAAATAAAATCTTAGTAGACATGCCACTGCGAACAATCTATGCAAAAAATGTGGAAAACCAAGACATTTTATCAAAAATTTTCCAATGGAAAAGATGATGTATAGAGATTTTTACAAGGCTGGAGGTAGCAAAAAAAAGTCAAGGGTCTAGGTAAATGACAAGAAAAGTAGAAAGGTTACAACATATTATGATATGAAGAAGGCTTTTGCTATTGGGGAAATTTCTCAAGTGAGTCAAAGGAGTTTGAGCACCTAGAGGATTCTTCCTTGATGGTTGTGAAGGAAAATATGAGATCTTCCATCAGATGTTTGCATTCATGGAAAAATATGCAGTGTTGCTCAACCCTACATCACTAAAGGACAAAGGGGTGGTCATCATCAGCATATTTATCCAACTTTTGAGGTCGGGGTCAAATCCCATAGGGAATAATGTGTCGGTCGTCGAGTAGAGCAAAGACTTATGGTTACTAGAGTTTGATTCGAGAGGCGAGTACCAAGAAAGAATTTTAACTAAATGAGGGGAGTTTTAATCTAATAACTACTCCTAATAAGAAAATGCAAATAGGGAAAGTATTGATCATGTGAGGGACCAAGGATAGAAAATGTGGGAACAAATTGAAACACAATCGATCCATCACACTTAGCACCCAATAGACTCTATGGTTAGGCTAAGTTGCTTTTAACCCAGATCACCTCTAATATTAGGTGTTTTGCATGAATCCGCTAGGATCTCACACGCGGACTGCTGAGGATAATCTTTGCCTAATAAGTCAAAGCAATACCCCTAATACCTTAGTGGTTGAGTCCCTCACGAGTTCTCAATACATACACCCATGACTATCATGCAACCTACCACTCTAACTACACATTCTCATGCAAATATTGAAGATATGACCTAGATTCAAGATTGCAACCTCAAATCATAAGCTAAACATGTAGGTAAGCATGAACCCATAAACCAATCAAAATAATTTGGGAGAAACCCTCTTTAATTTTCAAGTACATCATCAACTAAGCATGAAAACAAGAGTTATAATCAAGACCCATAAAAAAATTAACATCTAAAATCAATTAAATCTACAATTTAATCATTCAAGAATAAGTAAATAAAAAGTGAGTGACAGATTTTACAATGGAAGCTCACACTCTTCAACCCACTCAAGAAATTGTAGAAAACTCACTTAAGATCCTAACCCAAAACTAAAACTACACTAAGGTGTGTTTCTCTCTTCAAAGGTTGTATGAAATTTATTCTAGGTCGTCTAACTATTAACAATAAGGGCTAGGAGTGTGTGTATATGAGAATAGGGGATGAAATGGTCAAATTCTGCATCTGCCTTGATGCTAGTAGTTAAAGTACTCTGCGTTTGCTGAGCTTTGACCACATTCATGGAAGGCAACTAAAGTTTGACACTCTGCGATCGCACCTAAGCATTCTGTGATCCTGGAGGTTGCTCACCTTTTGCTCTGCCTATGGGCTTGTGTTGGGCGCGTTCTCTCCCCTTTGTGCTTGTTTTCTCTATGATCATGAACCTGAAGTTTGCGTTTCGGAGTGCAAATGCTACTAGGTATCGTTTTGTGCAATTATAGCTCTTGGCCTCTAATAAATTCCATCTTCATTGTTTTCCAGCATAGCCCAATCCAAATCATATGTACCTATAACAAACACCATCCAAAGCATATTTAGTCTCAGGTTATGAATTACACAACACAAAATCATATGAAAAGAGAAAGAAATGAGTGTGAATTACGCACTCATCAACACCCCTAACTTTAAGACTTTGCTTGTCCTCAAGCAAAGAAAAACAAAACTCGAAAGTCTAGCCATTGAAGCACACAACCCTAACTTTGCTACACAACTAGATCATGGCCATGACAGTGGTTGGTACTAATAATTAGCACATATGTGTGGATGTCTATCAAGAAACCCCTTCACTTTCAAAGCACAGTTTTCTCAATTTAAAACTAAGGATGCTCAAGTGACAATACAACTTCTCAAGAAATGACTCTAACTCCTAGTCAACTAAACAAGTTCTAGTTGACTCAATCTTGGAAAACATCAACATCACCAAATCATGTCAATTTTTATGCCCTCATATAAAGAATGAAAGTCCCCAAAACACATAAGTATATATAATGACTATGGACAAAGACTCAAATACTCACACTCAACAAAAAACATCTTGTGTACACAAATGTCATACCATAGGCTTGCCCCTATTTTTCAATAACATTGGCTCGATTTCATTTGGTTTGAAATCTTGAAGGGCTTTTTAGGCTTGTAATGTAGGCTTAGGGGTAGGGTAGGATAAAATTTTGGGAAATAATGACTTACCCTCCTTAAACTCAACACACAACCTTTATTTATTTTCAACTTCCACTCTTTGCTTCAAATTTCCTAACCAATGCATTTCTCAAACTTTCTTTTCAACTTAGGTGCCCCACTTGCAATCATTTTCAACATTTTGGAGGATTATTTTTGTTAAAATACTTTTTCCTCATTTTCTTTTCATTTAGAAAGCATTCTTTTTCTTTTCATTTTATCCCTCCATTCATCTTTTTCTTTTTCTTTTCTTTTCACAAGCGTCCAAGTGGTAAAACACCCTTCTTTTTCTTCCAACACCACCCTCAGCTTAGGCTTAAAAACTCAATCATAAAAACTCAAGCTCAAGGAGGGATAAGGTATCAAAAGAGGGATATAATTTCAAAAAGGTTCAAGGCTTGTAATTTAGGTTGTCAATAGAAAGGTTTAGGCTCAAAAAGGTACACTAGGGATAATATCAATGCATTTGGTGGCTATTTAGGCTAAGTGGACTCAAATCAAACCAAAGAAAGCCTAAGATAATTTTTCCAACCAAAGTTCATCAAGGCCAACATTTCAAGACCAACAAGGCAAGTTTTGGGTGACACAGGTGCACAAGGAACAAAACAAAAATACACAACACAAATGCTATGCAAATTAAACCGAAAAGGGTCAATATCACTCTCAAGTGAAGCAGTAAGGACTTATTTTTCAAAATATATCCATCTAGCAAGTAAGAGTCACAAAAAAAGTCAAAATATTGTCTCTAAATCATCCCAAAACCATTTAACTTTCAAAAAATCAAAGGGATATGCAGTTTTCACAATCCACAACACTTGATTAAATATGCTAGCATAAACAAGCCGTAGACCCAATTTATAGCTCCAACAAGAGTAACCGGCTACTCAGACTTCACCAAAGACTATTCTACTCACGCACTCATACGCCCAATCGAAGATTTTCCCTTAAGAATGTTATCACTCAATCCATCATAGGGAACCATCGATTACACACACCACAAAAAGAAAGCTACCAAATCTACTAAAATAGATACTCCCAACACAATATATACAATAAGGATAAGGGTGTATCATAATCTAAATAAATCAAGCCCGACAAGGGCACATCAATATCAAAAAGTAAGAGAGTACGAATCAAGAATAGACAAGATAGAATCCAAGAGTCAGAAGTATACAATTAAAACAAATCAAGTCATAGGAGAACCCCCAACTAAAATGGTATTGTGTCCTCACAGCACAAACATAAAGTAAGAGAATACGAGGGAATTTCTAAAATGATCACTCAACACTCGAGCTAGAATAGAAGGTCAAGTCATCACCAGGATCTAAAACACTTGGCTGGCATAGCTGCCTCAACTTGCCCATCATCTTGTTCAAGAATCTACTCTTTTTTTTTATATGCCTTGAACTTCCTCTGTCGCCTCTCAATATGTTCTTGTATCTGACTCAAGTGGTTGCGTCGGTCACTCATAGCTCTTTGGATGGATACAACTGATGCTAGTGTAGGCTGGTCACCTTATGTAGCTTTTGGTGGTCCTAGAGGAAGGCCTGAAATAAACTACCTGATCTGCTCATCCATTCTGTGAATCTACGATGATAAGTATCTCATAGTGGGAGGACCAAAACTGAAGTAGTCCATAAGAAACTGAATGACCTGCAGCTCTTGAAGAAGTTCCTGTAGCCCCTGATCCTGGCTCTTTGAACTGCCCAAAAAAGGGATCTAATACATCAATCTGCCTCTTCTTCTGTCCCCCTTGGGTCTCCTCTCTTTTACAATGGATATATCTCTTTGGCCAGCTTCTTCTCCTCATCTGTGGGTAGGACAAATACCCCCACCTCATAGCATAGTCTAGAAATTAGTGAGGGATATACTAAGCTCTTGGCCCTCCTTTGGGCCAATTCTGCAATCTAATCAACTATAATTTGCCCCACGTTGACCTGAATACCATCCAAGCTATCAACAATGACAAGTGTATAGTCTAGAGTCACCTTTGTATCATATATAGAAGGAATGACTTAAGCATAAATGATGGAAATTTAACATCTATATCCACAGTGAAGTCGTGTGAGTCAATCCCTTTATGCGATGTGAACCACTCTAGAGTGACACCATCATGCAACTTGTCCACCAACCACTGAGTCCCTAACTCTCAAAATCTTTCTCTGCATACCCTGTTATCAGCATCCGACAACCTATAAATAACATTGATAGTCATTAGGCTGAAATCAACTTTCACACCTTGAATCATGGTAGTTATCTCCTCTCCAAAATTAGTCTCCGAGGCAATAGAATTAAACACGGCTACTATGGTATGATTGGCTCTAATGGGTTCATCAATAAAGCACAACCAACTTAAAGTCTAGAACCATGTCACGACCCGAATGCGGGGCCTAGATATGATATGGTAAAGAAGAATTCGTAAGTCCTTGATCAAGCAATTATAACATCATTACTAACATCATCAGTTTGGAAGCATGGAAAGTAAATACATAACATGTAATTCTAGAGGAAATGAGGCTTTAGACTCAAGCATGGGGATGTTGCCGGGAATGGGATAAACATGAATAACATAGCACATAACAAGTATTTCTAAGGGGCGGGTAAGTAGGACTTAAGCTATGGGGGAATACCGGGTTAGGCGACTTTCCACATAAGCACATTCACAACATTCACAATCCCATAAACATAATGATAAGCATAAATGAACATCATTTCCATAAAAAAATCCCAATATCCATAATATCAAAAATAAGCATAATACAACATGCAAGAGTTTAGTATGTCCAACATAGCCTCTACATAAGAAGAGCAGGGCCTCGACATAGTTTGGGGCTCACCCTCAATACATGAAATAAGAAAATAAACTAATAAAAGAAACATAGAAGGTGGTTATTGCCCTAGAATAAAAGGGCTCACCACAAGCTAGTAACTCCAAAGATATCACTCATCGTCCGCAGGAAGATAGAAGTCATCTTCGGTCCCTACATGGTTAGAAAATGTAGATAAAAAGTATAGGTTAACACAAAATATGTACTAAGTATGCGGGCATGCAATGTATATGACAATATAGTAAGACCAAACGAGATGACAAGGGGACAAGTGATACGAAAGGAATGCACATTGCCAAAGGGAAATATATTATAACAATATGCCATGCCATGATGAATGAAATGCAACCTAGGATCATATTATAACGGGGATGTTGCCTCAATCAACACTGGAGGAGACCCAAGTGAGCTACTATTTGCATCCAGACTACTTGCCAGGTAGGTCCCTAATCACCCTTCAACAAGGGGAAACAAACAAGTCATCCCATCTAGGGAGAAAGCCCATGTTGGCACATATGGACCCTTGGAGATAGTCCACCCCGACTCCAATCCCTCAGTATTAAGCCTCATCCCACGGGAATACATATATATAACCATGCAAGCTTTTCAAAACTGAGAGTTGAAATTCTTTTCAAAACCATGCACCATTAGCCAAACCAAAATATGATCAAATTCATATCCATGCTTAGGCTAAAAAGCCAACAAGAATTTCCAAAATCATTCCATATCAATGGAATAAGAGTAGCTCATCTACACAGCTTATCATATCAAGCCTTCAAAACATATCAAAGTGGTGCAAGCACCCAAAATGCTCAAAGAGCCATAACAAGAGACTATGTGATCACAAGCCTTTACATATCATATCATATCATAACAAGAGGGCCATGACCTTAACAAGAGTTTCATCATAACCATTCTTCAATGCATATGCCATGAATGAGGAATCAAGTGCATGGGTAAAGGAGATTCAAACCTTAAAACCATAATTCAATGGGTAATTCAACATAATTCATGATAAAATTCCAATTCAAAACATAATGAAATTTACTCATGCATATTTAACCATTAAAGGGACATGCACAATGATCCTTCAAGAATTTCCATGCCTTTCATAAAATTTAAACTCAATTCATCGTTAAATCACCTAATTTCTACAACCCACAACTCATTGCAATGAGATACTTCAAGAATTAAAGAACCCATAATAAAAAAAAGCTAAAATTCATAAATTAAAGAGTAGGGTTCTTGGGTCTTCATGGATGGAAGGTAATCCATGAATCAAACCCACATACCTTGAATTTAATCAAGACGATTGAATGGAATTGCAAGAGAGATGAATTTCCCCAAAATTCTTCAAGCTTTCATCAATAGAGGTCAAGAGAACTGAGAGAATTATGGAGAGAATTGGAGAGTGTTAGAATGGATAAAAGAGGATTAGGGTTTGATTTAGGAGAGTTAGGAGACCTTAGAAATCATAAAAGGGGCATAGGATCTAATTAAATTATGAATTAACTATTAATGAAATGGACTAATTCACTGAAACAGTGTCTCATGGAAGGCCTACAGTGGCCTTCCACTAGTCCACAGGCCGTGTACTTGCTCGTGATACTTCACTTGGTCTCCTCTTCGGCTTAAACTCTCGGGGGACTTTCTAGATCACTCCATGGGGGTTCTCACAGACCGTGTAGCTGCACACGGACCGTGTACTAGTTCGTGGAGCATCACTTGGTCCGGAGTCCAGCCCCAAACCTTGGCCAACATTCTGCCTCACTTCACTGGACCCCTCACGGGCCGTGAAGGGTCTCACAGACCGTAGGGTGGTCCGTGGGACCACACTTGGTCCATGGCCTGGCCCCCAACCCTTAAGAGCACACTGGACCAACCCACAAGCACCCCTATAGATCGTGGACCACCAAACGGTCAGTGGTCCGACCCTTAGACCAATTCCAAAATCCTTTTTCCCAGTATCCTACCAATTACGGGCAGTCTCACTGCAAGGGCCATACCTTTTGCATACAAAATCCGAATTCAGTGAAACCAGTTGCATTACGAAGATAATTCAAAGAGCTTCCATTTATTATATAACATCCCAAAAAGTTCATCCCGTACCAAAAGTTATGACTTTCCAAAGTTCACTGCCCAACCGACCTTACAACTTCACCAAACGATCCTCTTCGAATCCGGCCACTTAAATACAACCCATGGCTACCAAAATTCAACCACGACCATTTTAACACTAACCTTGAACAACCATTAAGAATTTCAAAATTTTTTGGATTGTTACATCATCTCCCCCTTGGGAACATTCTTCCTCGAATGAGCTAAAACTACGACTTGAGGACAACAATCAAACAAGAGACATTTTCATCAAACTTATGCCAGACCATGCATCATTTCAAAAAAATTTCAAAATTCATGTCGAAACATCATTTAAATTATTTTCATGCTCATGTATGCATGCAATGTCATGAAACTCAATAATTTAAAGAATTAGGACCATAAAAGGATAGAACTTAGTACCTTAGGCTTGAGTAGATTGGAAAAGATAGGAATATTGTTCCATCATGTCCAACTCCGCTTCCCATGTTGCACTCTCCATGTATTGGTTCCTCCAAAGCACTTTAACCAAAGCTACATCCTTGTTGCGAAGCCGCTTCACTTGCCTATCAAAAATTTCAATTGGCACCTCTCATAGGTCAAGTTATCCTCAACCGTCACACCCTCCAAGGGTGTAATGGCCTTAGGATCACCAACTAACTTCCTCAATATAGACACATGGAATACAGGATGAATGGAGCTCATGTCCAAAGGAAAATCCAACCTATAAGCCACATTTCCAACTAGCTCCACAATCTCATAAGGTCCGACGTACCGGGGGCTCAACTTGCCCTTTTTGCCAAAATGCATGATGCCTTTCATGGGGGACACTTTCACATACACCCAATCACCGATATGGAATTCGAGATCCCTTTTCCTAACATCTGAATATGACATTTGGCGACTTTGAGCCATTTTCAGCCTTTTCCTAATCAACTTCACCTTTTTAATGGCCTCAACAACTAAATCTGGGCCTAATAATGCCGCTTCACCTATTTCAAACCAATCAATTGGAGACCTACATCTCCTACCATACAAAGCATTAAATGGAGTCATACCAATGCTAGCATGGAAACACAAGATTTT
This sequence comes from Solanum aculeatissimum, assembly GCA_038996855.1. NCBI lineage: Eukaryota > Viridiplantae > Streptophyta > Magnoliopsida > Solanales > Solanaceae > Solanum > Solanum aculeatissimum. Next base: position 17,882 of record JBCEWC010009821.1, read on the forward strand.
AACATGTCCTCCAAGGTTTGAATTGTTCTTTCGGCTTGCCTATCGATTTGAGGATGAAATGCGGTTCTCAACTTGACCTTAGTGCCAAGTCTTTTTTGAAAGAGACTTCTAAAAATGAGAAGTTAATTGAGTACCAAGATCCGATATGATAGACCTTGGCACACCATGCAATCTCACCAACTCCTGAATATACACCTTAGCATACTTCTCGACACCATAGGTAGTCTTAACCGGTAAGAAGTGAGTCGAATTAGTCATTCTATCAACCACAACCCATATAGAATCGAATTGTCTCCGAGTACATGGCAATCCAACCACAAAATCCATGTTCACATCTTCCCACTTCCAAGTGGGAATTTCAATATCTTGGGTCAAACCACCGGGCCTTTGATGTTCCACTTTTACTTGTTGGCAATTAGGACATTCCAACACAAA
>JBCEWC010009822.1:6181-18312 GCA_038996855.1 Solanum aculeatissimum
GGTCCACACCTAAGTCAGTGTTCGACAAAAGATGAAAAGCTATTTGAGTTTTCATCTTGTTGTGTCTGCACTAATTTTAATGACAATTGCGTGACTTATTTTTAGGAACAAATTATATATTCCCAATCATTTAACTCAATTCGATCCATTCACTTTACAGGTCCACACCTAAGTCAGTGTTCGACAAAAGATGAAAAGCTATTTGAGTTTTCATCTTGTTGTGTCTGCACTAATTTGTACTAAAGTTGTCTCAAACGTAAATACTCTAGAATATATTCTTATGTCTAGCATATAGTAGGAATTAATAAAAGTTTCAAAGCATCAGACAAATAAAATATTAAACGTTTAATACATTTTCATTATTATCTATTCAGACAAAACAAGTATTTAAATCGCCATGTAATTAAATACATAAGAGTATTTGACAAATTATATCTAATGTAAATACATGCTTATGCTTATCCAGTCTATAAAGTGAATGGGTCGGAAATGGGAGGTGAGTTTGTAAAGTGAATCGGGTATTTAAAATTGAGATAATTATTTGTTTGTAAATTTGTCACATGTTTGTCCATTAAACCAATACAAAATATAACTAAAAGGGTACATTTAGACCTAAAATATAACTAGATGGTATATTTTAACTATTTTCAATAGTACGGAGGTATATTTGATCCTTTACCAAAATAGAATTTGGTGTAAAATTATATGTTGTGTTGGAGATGGTCTCAAAGTCGTTTCATAGTTGGTTAGATTTATGTATATATTACTAATATAAAGATTAGTCATGAGTCAATTCACGTATTATTTTATATGTATATTTAGCTATATAAGAATTAATTATATATGTTTTAGTTATTACATATTTTAATTTGTATGGATTAGTTTTTACATATTTTAATCTGTATAGAATAACACGTAGATTTTTGCATAATTTATATATGTATCAATTTAACGGAATTCTAAATTATCAATCAAATCATATTAATTAATACATGAATAACATATTTCTTATCTACATATCAAACATCGTATAAGTTAAACGAAAATTAATTAATACTACATGACTAACTTATTTATTATACAACTATTAAACGACCCTTTATTAAACAGATAAATTTAAAAAAAATACTTCACTTTGTTATACTGGTAAAGTTGTTGCAATGTGACTAGAAGATCATTATCTAAGTAAAATCTAATTTTATGGTGTTTGGTAGCGAAGTTGTTTCTTTGTATTCCACGTAAAATCTAATTTAATATTTAAAGATAAATTTATAATATCTATTTTCAAAATATATGATTTTTTGATTTTGTTTTCTTTGTTTCTTTTGTGAAGAAAATAAAGCTAAATTCCTTTTATGTGATACAAAAACATGTGCTCTCATATCCAAAGGCATAAAGCTTTTATTCTCCTTCTAGTCTAAACAAAATCAACAAATATTGTTCTCACTCTTTACTGTAAAGACATCACAAACAAAAAAGGATTGATTGGAATTTCGACCTAATTCTTGTAATCTCTTTCTAGATAAATAAGTATCATATTCCACCTTTTTTTTTTAATAATCGTATCAACAAGCAAATACTAGATAATTTGATCCATAAAAAATTAAACAAATAGAAAGGAATCCTTATTTATCTTGGACTTCATAATGTTCCACCTATTATATTAACAATTAGATTTTAGTCAGATTCCACCCAAGCATTCAATTTTTTCTACCTATTACATATTGGTCTTTTACTAGAAAATTAATCTCATATTCGCGGAGTTCATAAACTATAATTTTTAAAACATAAAAATGAACACTGTTTATATTGTTTATCAAAATACCATAATGAAAAAAAGCTCTTGTTTGATCATATATTTTTAAATTAAAACGAAAAAATAAAGTTTTTTAAGTTATGTTTAATCATGCATTTTATTAGAAAAAAATCTTAGTGTCCGTTTGGATTGACTTATTTTAGGTGTTTTAAAGTCAAAATAGCTTTTAAGTCATTTTTAACTGTTTGGGTAACATTTAAAAGTGCTTATAAGAATTGACTTTTAAGGCAAAATAACAAAAAAAAACCAACAAAAACTTGACATTAAAAATTCTAACTTTTGACTTATAAATCATAAGATAAAAGTCGATCCGAATGAGCTATTAGTATGTTTTAGGAGTGGAACCCTTAAAATATGAGTTTGAGCCAATTTTTACAAAGTTGAAAACATTTGAAGATTAAAATATTCAAAACCTAATCAAATTTTATGATAAAAAAAATATTTTAAGTTAGATTTTCAAAATTTATGATCAAATAGTAGCAAACTTCATTTTCCTTCTTTATTTCATCAAGTTAGATTAGAAAGCTAGTATGATATCACAGATTTAGAATTATCACTAAGATTTCTATACGGCACCAAAAATTTTAGTTTCCTCTTCCTCTTATAAGATGAAGTAACGGCCGTCACACTAAGGAGCTGAGACAAGTCATTGATGATTGAAATAGGCCCAATTCCATATTTTCCGCTGGTTAACAAACATCTGGTCCCAACCTTCCTGTTAACTCTAAGCCTTAGCACTATCACTAGCATTATTATATAAAAACTCAACTTATCTTTTTTCATTAAATTAATTCACCTCATCTCATACTGCATTAAAAAATAACCTGTATACAATATTAAAAAAAAAAGTAACATAAATGCATTGTGCACAGAAAAGATTCTACATAAATTTATTTGTACTCCCTCAATGCTATGAATATTTCATCTTCCTGCTGACATTGCCATTCTTGCATTCCCATTTCTTTTTTCTTTATTTACCTCACAAAATTCATTTTTGTTTTTTCTGAGCATTGAAAAAACCCTACATAGCCAAACCTCATTCCCATTTCTCATTTTTTTTTCTTTAATCTGCTATTCCCTTATCACTATCACCTGCAGCAAGAAAAAGCCTTACATGAACCCCACTCCATTGTCCTCTTCCTCTTGCCTATCACTCTGTTTTCTAATAATTTTTCCTCTGAACTAGTATAACATTACTAGTATTCAGCAGCTAAAGAAATCAGCAAATACCCACATGGATCTTTCATCTTCTTCTCATTCACATTTCATTCTCACTCTCTGTTTTACTTTCCTCATTCTATCCAGAGGTAAAAATAAAAGAATAAACTCATTCTTATGCCATATTAATAGCATTTTCTGTTATTCAGACTATATATAAATGCAACATTGCTATTGTGTTTTTTTTCTTTTACAGGTGTTTTAGGGGCTACATTTACATTTGTGAACAAATGTGAGTACACAGTATGGCCAGGGATACTAGCAAATGCAGGTAGTCCAGCTCTTCAAAGCACTGGATTTGAACTTCCCCAAGACTCTTCACGTGCATTCACTGCGCCTACTGGTTGGTCCGGTAGGTTTTGGGGTAGAACCAGTTGTTCGTTTGAGGGATCCGGGTCGGGTTCTTGCGGAACAGGGGATTGTGGCTCCGGTGAGGTGGAATGCAACGGTGCCGGAGCTGCTCCGCCTGCTACTCTTGCAGAGTTCACGCTCGGAACTGGGGGGCAGGATTTCTATGACGTGAGTTTGGTGGACGGGTACAATTTACCCATGGTGGTAGAAGCATCGGGCGGGTCGGGTATGTGTGCGACGACAGGTTGCGTGACGGATCTGAATCAAATCTGCCCGTCGGAGCTGAGGAGCGGCAGTGGAGAGGCGTGTAGGAGCGCGTGTGAGGCGTTTAACAAGCCGGAGTATTGCTGCAGCGGCGCGTATAACACACCGTCAACTTGCAAACCGTCGATGTACTCACAGATGTTCAAATCTGCTTGTCCAAGATCATACAGCTACGCTTATGATGATCCTACTAGCACTTTCACTTGCAGTGGTGCTGATTATACCATCACATTTTGCCCTTCTACCCCAAGGTAAAAAGAAAAATTCCTTTCAATTTTGATAACTAAGTTTAAGTTCAATTGTCTCACGCCCTTAACTACAATATAGAAGTTAAAAGTTGAGATTTTTACTTCAATAAAGAGTTAAATTTGGAGTGTTGTCAAATTCCATGTTAGATGCTCCATTAATGCATAACACATGCCATGTTTTGGTCACGAGGGTGGTGACAAAAGGTTGCAGTGAGTGAATGATTTGTATTTGTATGGGTTGTAAATAATTACTTCCACTACATTGATTTTGATTTTGACATTTAGCTAATGTGCAGTCAAAAATCTACAAAAGATACAACACCTACGACAGCAACACCCAATGGTGATGGGTCTTATGGTGGTACTAGTACAGGAGTTGTGGACCCTGCAGTAGGAGGAACCGGGTCAAGTTCGGGTCAAATGGTAGGTGGATCAGCATCCGGGTTTGAGTACGGGGCAGGAATAGGATATGGATCAGGATCAGAATACGGGGCAGGAACCGAAACACAACCCGGATCCGGGTCACAAGCTATGCTAGCAGATGGGTCATATTTAGCTGGATTAGCAATGGGAGAATCAACAAGGGCTTTCTCTCCAACAGCTTTGAATTTAGCAGGCAGTGCTTTGGCTGCAACTTTGGTTTCATTCATTTTCTTGTAGCTGTAATGGGGAGTTGGGGTGTTTATTTTTTTTTTTTTTGGACTTTTGTCTAGTAAAGCTGATAGATTCCTCCAGATTGTAAGTCATCACTTTCTATTAATCAATGTTCTTTCTAGCTATGAATCTTTCTTTTTCTCTTCTTGTCCATATTTTCCCTTTTTTAATATGTAAATTATAATGCAATATTCTTTATCCCTGAGCCCCTTCTCATTATCCAAGATTTTGTTGGTGAGAGTTGCAATTATTAAATTTGTATCATAATAATATACCTTGATATTGGGGTTGGAGTTCTACTTTACCTTTGATTTGGGGCTCTGGATAACAGAGAAAATATTGAAAAAGTGAGCAATATAATATGAATGTAGAAGATAGAGAAAATGGGTGGGCCAACATTGGACGATAAAATTGACTTTGCGGAAATCACAAGCATGGCTTTTGTTACTTTTGTCTGCCATCCATGCCTTATACTCCCTCCTCCCAAAATTAGTATCACCTTTAGAAAATAAAAAAATGCCCTTATGTCAACAAGGTGTTTTTAATACATATATCATGATAGTTTAAATATATAAAAGAAATTGTGAATAAGTGGAGAGTAAACTAGTGAAAAAAATAGTGTAGGTATAATTTTGACTATGAATGATCGTTTAAAGACATCAAGATAGAACACGGGATAAAATAATCTCACAATTTATCGAGAAACTATTAATTTCTATGTGGATTATATTGTTGTGAATATGTAAGATGAAAAAGAAAAAGCAAATTGGAGAGGCAGAACGGCTAGTACAAAAGCAAGATACGTTGATCAACACTTTGGCAGACAAGCTTTACTTCTTTTTCTCTCTTCTTCTAATTTTCTATAGAGCTTTGTGCCCTGTATGTACAGTTGAATTTGTTGAAACTTCTTTTCGTTGCTAGGCTGTTTATTGGCAATAATAACAACGAGACGTTATATGGTAATTATACTTTCTGCGGAAAATATATGAAATAATATTATTGTTTGAACATATTTACAACTTTAAAGTTATATTTAGAATTTTTATGATTAAACTCTGACTTTTAAATAAAGTAAAAAAAAAAGAAATAATTTCTATTTGAGCTATTAGCTATTAGAGCTCCAACATATAGAATGTAGCGAGGTCTACCCAAGAATTTCAACCAGACAATGCTCTTTATTGCAAATACAATCAACTATCATTAATAATTTCATCTTTGGAACAAAAACAAGCAAGAGGCTGAATATCACAAAAAGAAAAAAAGTACCTAATAAAAATGTGATTTGGATAATTGGTACATGTTATCTTAAAAGACCTATATTTTAGCTTTTAGCCGGAGAATATACAACAATAGTTTCCATTCTGGATAATAATGCTTTGGAATAAGCATGGGTAATCAAATGAAATAAAGCAGTTAGATAGCATTCCATACCAGTTGCTTGCTGGGAGAAACAGTCTTTCATTTACATTTGTTCATATGCCAACTCTTCAGTTCCCATGAACTGCATGGTGGTGAACGATCATCAGGTGAAAAGTTCCTAGACTCATAAACCTTACGTATGCAGCCCCAAAAGTGTTATCAGGTAGGGTTCCATGCATTCCCAATTTTGTAGAGATCACACTTGGTCGCTCCAGAACTGAGTGTAAGTGCATCCAGAACTGAAATCATTAGAAGAAAATACTCTTCAAACTAATTATGGAAAAAATCAAAACGGATAGAATGAAAAGAGCCAAATGAGATAGTGAGTACACTAATAAAATGACAAATAATTAAAAACATATATCAAAAGCGTTCATCTCAGCCATGGGTTGGTTCACAATGCTTTCAGTTAGATACATGGTGTAAATAATAAAAAGATATGAAATTTTAGGGTAGGTAGTGATGCAGCAAAATAACTACATTGAAGATTACAGGAGGGAACCAGAAAACAACAAGATGTGCAATATGGGTATTTGCTTGATGCAAAAAGGGAGCGTTAGTGAGGCAACAGAGACACTTTGAAGAGTTAAAACAGCAGCAGCAGATTGCTCCCAGAGAGCATGTTCCCATCTCAAAGCATATTAGAGTGCATAGAAGATGCTCAGGGACCTTGAGTCTGTAATGATCAGTACAAGTGGTGATAGTTTTTAATAACGCTAGCTGTTCGTCGCAGGCGGTTCTTCTCTGCAAAGGAATTCCATTTTCCAAGGGAATCTACTTAATATTGACGCTCCACCATTTTATTCATCCAAGTTCGTGAAGGAGCCAACAAGTACACTGTTTTCAGAAGATTTTAAAAGAAAAAGATTTGGACTCACTCAATGAGAGGAATTATGAGAGCGTCTCGATGAACATTTAACAGAAGTCAGAACCAGAGAATTAGTTGTGAAAGAAATCAATCCACCAGATAAAAAAGAGGAAAGATGGGCAGGGTTGCTGCTGGATAGCAAGAATTTTGAAAAGGCTATAATTGTTGCTGCTCCAGGCTCAAGAAAGAGGAACAGAGCAGGGTTTCTGCCGGATAGCAAGGATTTTGAACAGACAATGATTGTTGCTGCTCCAGGCTCAAGTGCTGAAACATTGAAGCTGGAAGAAAGTAAAGATAAGGAGTCCTTCTGAGGAAAATTGACAAAAGATTGAAGGTTTTTCAAGACAGTACCTGTTTATGAATCCATGAGCCTGATTAAATCCACACTTCCTCAAGGAGGTTGTATGCAGCATGTTGGTAATGCCAACGTCTATAGGCATATACCATAATTGATGTGGCAAACTAATCTCTAGTAGAAGTTATCTCTTCTTTCTCAAAAAGATGCTGAAATCCATGAACTTGGTTGATATAAAAGAAAATAAAAAGCACGAACTGTGCAAATCAGAGGCATCTTATCACAGTAAACTGCCAAGGATTGAGTAATGAGGTATTAGTCATGGTGCATAATTGTTAACACAAGCACAACCAAATTGAATGTCAATGAAAATGAGTGATACATGAAAAAACCTAAACTTGCTAAAAATAGTTCAAGAGATTGCAGCACATAGTAAGGACTAAAAACTGCTGCCATTTCTCAGTTAATTGAGGCAAGTAGGCATCTCTAAATTGGCACTTGAAGAATTAGGCGATCATTTTCTGATAATACTGGCCATTTGACTTCAATAGACTGCCTGCGACAGTTAGGAGTAAGAAGAAACAACCTTCATTGATCAGAAACCAGTTGGTTTCATCTAATTTTAAGAACTCGTTTCTTCATGAGCTATCAGCACGGAATAAAAAGGGAACTGAAGAGATCCTAAAAACTGGTGGTTTTCGTGTGTTCACAATGACCAAAATTGTTAGCAAAGTTCACAAGTAGCATCAATGCGTAGTAAACCAAATTTAATGAAGGTATGTAATCAATTCATGAATCGATTCTAGAGTAGCTTGACTTAAGAACCAAATATCAACTTTTAATCAGTGGCCAACTTATTTGGCATTCTGAACATCAATGAGACAAAGCTAGTGATTTTGGATCATTTGTATGTAAGATACATTGCTTGAGATGCTAGACACATTTTCTTGATTTTAGCATCTTTTTCAGTTTTTCTTCAAGGGTGAAAACAAATTATGCTTATATTCTATGCACTAGTTTACGGGCGTTAGAACCAAAGAGAGTAAAAAAGCCTTACTCTGCCTTAGTGCTCTTCTTCATCCTTTCAAGAACCCTATCAAAAGCTGGTTTCCCTGTTGTCTTCCCCAAAGCATCAATAAGATCTGTTCTTCAAGGATCTAACAACGCGCCCACAGCAGAAACCAGTGCAACAGCAGCCTGCTGCCACCCTTTCAGCTGAAGCCGACTACCTAGTATCATGAAATCAAAATCCTTAATTCCTAAGACAAATTACATAAAACTTTATAGGACCCACCAACATATGTCAACATGATACGCCAAATGATAAACGGAAAACTTGGTTGAGGCATTTTTTACAAGCAGTTAGTTGGGCGAAATCCACTGATTGATTATTATGCATAAAAGGGGTTGTTAAAAGAGTGCGACCATCACCAGAATTTCATGGTTCATACCGATTAGTTTAGCGGAGATACAGAGAGAAAGAGCAACTAGCTCCAAAGCTGAAATGGCGTTTTATAGTTTCCGGTTGTATTTTCGTTTGCCCTTTTTTGAGTAAATTCTTGTGCTATGCCTAGCATGTTTAGGTTTGTCTCATGCAATCATTTTTAAAAACATCCAATTTGATTGTGTATTTGTCAATTTTTTCTTATCAGATGCTATAACAAATTCACTAGCTATCCATAAACTGCATTGATCAATCATAACCTAAACAAAAACCACTTCTCAATCCCATGCAAGAAGAGATGACTATGTGAATCTTCACTCAATGTGGCTCCATTTATCAAAACTCATCACAGTGCAATATTACCTAAAATCAACCATATACCAAATCTGTACGGAGAAAACTATTTCTATTCTAGGTAATTCAACAATCCTAACACCTAATAAAACATATTATGTACTTTCAACTAGTTACAAAATGCTTTGAATTGTCCACCCCTAACACCCAAAAAAAAAACATAGAAAGGGAGGCATAAATCTGCTTGTGACTCAACTGAAATACAGTTTAAAACTTATGACTCTACACTATGGACCCTTTCAAGAGTGTAAAATGTAGACTGAATGATTATGAAAAAATAGCAGTCTTATAAGAAGCTACAGGCTCCTATACACAATTATTCTCATTTGTTATCGACGAGATCTGCACACGTGATTTTACATGAGAGATAGGCCATGGCATTGAGGTTCGTTATAGTCCAAAGCTTCAACTTCTGCTTGTAAATTAGCCTGAAAGTTGCCCATCAAGGTCAATTACAATGTTTTAAGAGGTGCAGATGCCATAATGTGAAGTAAAGATGGTCGGGTGGATGACTCACCGCTTCAATGATGCTTTCCTATGTACATCATGGTTTTATTAACCAGTGGCAACTCAGCTGAATCCTTCCGCGCTCCCAACACTTTCTGGCTGTACAATTTTCAATCAAACATCATTAAAATATGCGCTTAACAGTTTGTTTTTTTAATCTATTTTGAAATTGCAAAGCAACAAATTTCGTGATCGATCAAGTATAGTCCCCTCAGAACTATCCAGCAATTATCTGCAAGTATAGTCCCCTTAGGTTCTGTGTGAATGTCATGATTGTCACACATATCTTATAACAATGGCTTTGACTATTCTTTCCAAATATTCATTTAAATACTTTTATCCATGAGAAGATGTGTTATCTTCTGTGTAGTTTCAAAAATAATGACGACTAGAACCAGTGGAATTCCAGAGTGGGGTATAAGAAGGGTAGTGCGTATGCAGCCTTATCCCTGCCTTGTGAGGGTAGAGAATGTAGTTTCTAAAACAGAGATATTTATTTCAAAAAGTTCAGGAATTGATGCCAGATTCCAAAATGGAAGGTAGTACCTTGATTCTCATTCTCGTACTCTGCCATTCATTCTGAGAAAATGGAAGTAAGTTTTTTCTTATAATTGAACCAAATGTGTATAAGACACACTTCACTTGAGAGGGCAGATGAATCTAGATTAAGATGACCCTCTCAACGAAATAATCATAGTTGTAGTAGGAAGAAAGATAAAACAGACTTCTACTATTTTTACTATGCTACAAAACTTTTTTCTTACTTTAGCGAAGAACGATTAGTTATAACAATTAAAAATACCGAGGAGTTGATAGCTTAAACGTTTCCACAAATACCAAGGTGTCCTCTTTTCTCTATAAAGGACATCTTATTTAAAGATAATACTCATATATCAAGTGTCAAAAAGAAAACGTAAGCACTATATCATAAGGAAACTCCAACACCTAACACCTTGAAGAAGTGTGTTAAACCACACATATCTTTATCACTGACTGAGTTTTAGAGAGGACTGGTTGGCAGGCACAATGACAAACGGCTTTATCAAACCATAGAAGGGGTTATAAAAAGAAACAAAGACTAGTGAATACTACAATGGTGGGAAGCTGAGAGATGAAGTTGGCAACCCTTGCGAACTCGTAGCATGTGATGTGAGGTTTAAGAGATAAAAATTGTGTTAAAATTGAAATATTTCCCACTTTACTCTTGTTAAATTGACATCGGATTATCCCTGATTTTGGGCAGTTGCATGCAATTGCGCAAGGAACTCATTGATTCAATTTACTCTTATTAAATTAGCACAATGCCCTCACTGTGCCTGATTCTGGGTTTATTTTCACGGTATTGCAAAATTTCACAAGATCAGATATGAAGCCGTAAAACAAAAGGATACATGTGAATTGTCAAGTGGAAAAATGATAAGGTGCAAACAAACTTTTTATTTGTTCTAAAAAGGTCAGTCATGCGAAAACCTCTTTAACTATTATGAAATTGCAAAAGATAAACTGCTTGAGAGATAGAAAAGCGAGTCACACCTTTGCCTCTCCAATAACAAGTTCAGGCTGAAACCATAAGCATAGAAAGTTTACTCTTAGGCTGCAAAGGAAGCTTGGGATAGATAGGCTCGTAAGACTTTAATTTATACAGGTGAGGTAGAAAGTTTTACTCAATCTAGCCAATCAGCATGCTTTGACATGCTTTTGAACGTATTTTGACACAACTTCTTCACTCCTGTTAATTGTGTTTTCTTGAGCCAAGGGTCCATCAGAAATAACCACTCTACCTCCTAAGATAAGCATACGCTCCACCCTGCCTAGACCACAAACCCCACTTGTGGAATTACTAATACCTTCATATTCAAATTACTAACTTGGGTGCCTAGAGCATGCATGAATGGCTTTAGTATATCACCCCAAATTACACTATGTTTAGTTGCTAAAGTGGGAGGGGGGTCGGCGAATTATACCTCCTACACTTTTTTGGTTCAAAAATGACTAATACTCCTCCACTTTTGTTTCCACCCCTCTATTAGTATATCAAGTGTATACCCCATGAATGCATAGCCTCCAACATTTTGAAGGACAAGTTGGCAATTCTTTCTTTAACACTCACACTTACACCGTTTCAATTTATGCAATACATAGTTAAAAAAAAAGATTTTTAAATCTTATGGTCTTACATATGTCATCACATTTGTGTGACTATAAAAGATTAGCATTAGAGGTGAAACGAGAAGTTTAAATATTCAACCTTTGCTCTTGGTATCTCAAAGCAAGAAGTTTGGCTCCATGGATGTCAGGTGTCTGTGATTCTCTCAAGCCACAAATTCCAATACCAAATGCTCCTTCATTATGAATATGGAACCCCCTCCCTTCCCATAGAACTGGCAACTAGTTGATAGAAATTACATTTGAATGTTCATTATGTTGTAATATTTGAAAAAGAAGAAAAAAAATCCCACCATTTTTGACCATTGAACATACTTTCGGTGGAAGAGTTTTGGGTGGATGGACAACTAAATTCAAGCCATCGTTCTTGATCTTGAAGCATGGAAAAGTCAAGCCATCGGTCTTGACCTTGAAGCATGGAAAAGTCAAGCCATCGTTCTTGACCTTGAAGCATGGAAAAGTCCGTTTTGTTCTTTGCTGGCTAGCAAACATTTGCTATAAATAGCAGCATCTACTTCAGCAAATGA
>JBCEWC010009823.1:0-18309 GCA_038996855.1 Solanum aculeatissimum
CATTGCATTAATTATATTCAAAGGGTGATTTGGTAAAATTACCCCTATCATTTACTATTTTTTAATCCCTGTGCCAAGTCAATAGGGGCCAAGTAAAGTTGGACGGAGGGAGTAAACTAAACAAAAATAGACTTTCTAGTAAACAAACTTTGAGCATAGACTTAGGAAACAAAAGTTCAAATCCCCTCAAGGCCTCACAGACTACTTTAAGAACGGACCTCGACACAAAATAAGTTCATATTTTGGCTTAACTGTGACAGGTTTAAGACAATATTACACTAGAACTTATGTAAACAAATCCATGGATGGGCGAGAGAGACGAGTACAGATTATGTTATTAGGCACAACAATAAATACAAAAAATTACATAACAAGGACATAATATAAGCAACAAACAATTTGACGAAGAAAGAAAAAGAGCAATAAGACTTAAGCTAAATCAATTTATGAACCTATAAGGCAACATACAATTACATAATTCCTTATGTTATAAGCCAAAGGGAAGCAAACAAACTAACAAATGAAAATATGCAGTGAGGGTGCTTATGAGATCTTTAAGAAGTCCTAGGAACATGATAATTTGAAGCTAAACAAGTATAGAAAAGGGATAAAAGAAGGAAAAAGAATTGAAGCCACTTTCACCTCTTTGAATAAAAGAAATCATTTTCAAGCAATGAACTATGCAATGAACTGTATTTTTAGGAACCACATGTATGAATAGGAGAAGGATGCATTCAACGAAACCAAAACTCAGAACAACACAACGATATTGAGCCAACAACATCTGATTCCCACAACGAAGAGACAAAACAAGAACAAAATCATATTTGTCTTTGTTTTCAATAGTCCTTAATGCAATAGGTATACTAGTATACATTCAAACAACTCAAACTTAACTATGAGCATATAGGATAAGTCTCATTAATTAGACTAGAGTAAGAATGTAACCAGAAAGACCCAAAACATTCAGAAGTTTCCAGTAAATGAAAGACGAGCAAACCAGAACAAGTAATCCAAACATCTAATTCAACTTATGTGGACAAGTAAAAGAAACACTATACTGATCATATTCCAATATAACACCAACATTCAATGTGTATCCCAATGAGATAAAGACCATTTTTAGCATTAAAAAACTGAACACAAAAGTAGAAAAAGAAGGTATAAAGCAAGAACAAATTACCTTTTTCAATGCAACGAGCTGGGATGACGAATTGAAATGAAGCTTTCACCACCAAAGCTGAAACTCCTTTATGATTTTTCCAACTTCAAAGCCTAAAATTTCTGGCTTCAAGAAATCTCGAAACTGAATGGCCTTTGAAAATTTTGTCTCTCTTTTGAATGGAAATTTAAGATGCGTTCTAGGTGAGGAACGACTAGCTTACTCGAATTTTTTTTGTGTTTTTTTCGAATAAAAAACGGCGTTCTCTAGTGTGAGACTAGATGGATATATATATGGGATGAATTAGGGTTTTTTGGGGGGGGAAATCCGAGGTCATTTTGGGGATGAAATTAGGGTTTTTCAAATTTGAAATTCGAATTAAAAACCCCTTGATGGCTAAGAAATATCCTGAATTTGGATAACCTTTCAACGTATGGTAAGAATCCACTGTTGATTCGAGGGGTCAAGGGCGGGATGAAGGGGAGATGAATACGCGTGGAAATTCTCTTCAACGGAATCGTACTCGGGGCAAGAGAGAGGAGACACGTAGAAGGGAGTTTGTTATGGCTTGTCGAGGGTTGTTATAAAAGTTAATTATTTTAAATTGAAGAAGTTCAGTATTTAATCTATATTGAGGAGGGTAAAAATTGAATATCAATACCAAGAATAAAAGCTATTTTTAGTTGCACAAGTAAACCTGTCTAAGAAAATAAAATTAGAAAAAATCCATAAATATCTCTACCTATCTATGACTATACATTTTGTTACAAGAACACATCTACGAGATATCCACTTCTTGGAGTAGCTTTTTAAAGATCTCATGACTGCACAGAATGTTGTCCACTGTGCTTCTTCATCAATAAAAGCTGATTGTGAATGCCCGACTAGTCCAGATATGAAAGTCTTGAGTCTTCTAGTTAGCACCTTGGATATGATTTTAGACAGTGTGGAACAAAAAGCTATAAGCCTAATATCTTCAACCTTTGAAGGAGCAGGAACCTTAGGGATCAAAGTAAGAGCAGTTGTGTTAATAGCAGGACACAAGTTACCAGTAAGGAAGAAATGTTTAACTGCAACAATAACACCTTTGTGTACCATTTCCCAATTCTTAGTAAAAGGATGCCACAAGAAACCCATCCACACCTGGAGCCCCTTAGGTATTGCCTTTTCTGCCTCCAATATCTCATTATCAGTCACCTCCTGGAATAAGTTACCTTTGTTGTTGTATACTGAGTCATGCCCCTGAGTTGACCACTGCTGTATTCAGGTTTGGAATTCAAGTTGCTCCAGTCCCCATCAGCCCCTTAAATGCAGAAATAAATTTAGTTTCAATCTGAGTATGATTTGTAAGTTTTATACCTGTTTCAGTGTATATTGAAGAAATTGCATTGTGGCTTGTTCTGATCCTCCATTGAGCATGAAAATACTTTGTGCTGGCTTCCCCATGGTCTATCCATATTGCTCTAGCTTTATGCCTCAATAACTGCTCTTTTATATTATTCCATATTTTAATTTCTATCAACAATTGTTTCTCCTGATCAAACAGTGTCTATGAAAAGAGCTTCCCTTTATTTTTTCTCGGATGATTGTCAACTTTTCCTTAGCCAAGCTAAGTTTTTGTTTATAGGATTCCATGCATTCATTCATTTCCTGGATCCTGCAGCTTAAACCTCTTCAATCTCTCTCATATATGCCCCATTGTGCATCCTGGATCATGATGCCCCCAAGTGGTCTCCAATACTTTTGTAAACCTTGGGTGTTCCATCACATTAGGATAGAATCTGAATGGTCTTGGGTGTAGGTTTTGTTGCTCGGAGCATTTGATCAAAATGGGGGAATGATCAAATACTGATGGGTGAAGGTACTCTGCTTCCACATGCCCCAGTTGCGGTAGCCATTGCAGGTTACCAAAAGCCCAATGAATCTTACTTAGACCCTGTTTCTCCACATTCTGCCTATTACACCAAGTGAAGTGCCATCCAGTAGCTCTAATAGGAGTGAGCTGCATATTATCAATCATGTTGTGAAATGCTTATGTTTCCTGTTGTGTAACAGGTGATCCCGACCTATCTTCAGTCCTCAACACACTGTCAAAATCACCACATAATACCCAAGGTATCTGCATCTATGGATGTAGTTGCATCAGATCTCGCCATAACATCTCCTTTTGCTGTCCTCCAGTCCTAGCATAGACTATGGTGACATACATAGTGATTTGGGCTCTAGGGTCCTCAACTAAACAATGATATATGCCTTTTCACTTCAATGATTTGTACTTGCAAATATGGTTTTAAAAGCATTCAAATTCTCCCATTGGGTTCTTCAAGATAATTGCGATAAGTGGAGCATGGAGTTGCCAGCATAGCTTGTCTGAACTCTTTCAATTACACCAGCTTGCTTATCTCCTTCTTTCTCCCCGACCAGTGTTTCAACTTGGTTATCTTTCTCTTTAGCTTGTACCCCTGGTTCTTCCTTCTCCTCTACATCCTTACTATTCTGTTGTTTGTACCAGCATTCATTTGCACTATGACCCAGTCTTATACAGTCATTGTAGAATTTAGGCCTCCATTCATATTCAATTGACTGAGTCCATGGCCCAGAGGGTGTTTCAATCTTCGAATTGCCCAATCCTCCTTCTGTAATCAGAGCCATGACCCTCTTCATTCAACCAGTTGATCCTCTTATTTTCATCCATTCTATCACATAGAAAATTCCTCATTAGTTTGATTAGGTTTTTAAAGATTCAGGAGGGAATTGGAAACATGGAAGTAAAATTAAAGTAAAGTATGTGGAATAGATGAGAAGTGTTTGCTTAATCAGAGTGATCCATCCTTTTTGGTTTTGCTAGGTATTGTCCCTTTTTCCTTTGTCAATTTGGTGTAGTTTCATTGTCTTGAAGTTTGGTTTCAATGTTTCCTCTCGAAATGTGTCTAACTCAAAAGGATAAAAGATGGGGAAATGGCGACACAAATTACCGATAGAAGGTTAGTATTAGCATATTCATGCAGTCTTTGGTTTTGGGTTTCAGATTATAATCTGTGGTTTAGTGTGTTTAGATTGTTAATGTTACGGTTTCTTGCATATATGCTCCACACTACTTTGCTATTCGCTGTCCTGTTTCTCTTTTAATTGCTTCTTTGATTTGCTTGAGTTAAGGGTCTTTCGGAAGCATCCCTCTACCTCGGTGAGGTAGTTGTAAGATCTACTCCCCAGACCTCACTTTCTGGGATTTCAATGGGTTTTTTGTTATTTCTTTGTTTTTGTGTGGTCTAAATATATTAGATATGCATTGACATGAGCATTAAGCACGTCTCTTGGAAATATGTCACAGGCTTCGTCAATTCGAGATTCACAGGAGAGGAATACAAGATTGGAAAACATGTGCTGGAGAATTTGGAATTTGACTCGCAAGAAGAAACAGGTTCTTGGGACTATATATCCCTGGGTTGTACTTTGGGTTGATGTTTTTCTTTATTTTTCATTCAAAAAGTTTGATTTCACTTGTGTGTTTTAATAGTTCCTTGACTTCACATAATTGCATCACCTTTCAATTTATGTTCTTTTCTTTCAATGAGTTTATGACATGAAGTCAATGATGGTTATCCTCCCGTAATGTAAAAGTGATTTTGTTTAATGTTTATTGCAGACTTTACCGAATCCTATTTTTGACAACACTCTACCACATTATACTATATTAGGTAATTAGCCCGCGCTTCACACGGTCATAAGTAATCTAATTAAGTATATATCTTAATATTAAAATTAATAAAATACTTTAAAGTTATTAAGTTTTTTCTATATAGAAAATTTAGCATTATAAATTTATCTCAAGAACTTTTATTAATGTAATATTGTTAAGTCCTAGTTATTTTCAATTGTATTTTTGGATTATAACATTATTTATGGATATAATTGATTTTTCAATAGTGCTTTAACTCCCTAATTTGAATGTTAAATAAAAATAATACCCTCAACTTAAAAATCAATTTAGTATATTTTTATATCTTATATTATATTATTTAATTATATTCTATTATATTGAAAACAAATAATTTTTTACATCGAAGGATTGTGATTTTTTCGAAAGGTTGTGCCTTTTTCAAAGAGTTGTGACTTTTTCGAAGGGTTATAACTTTTCTAAAGGTTTGTGACTTTTTTTGGAAGAGTTGTGACTTTTTTGAAGGGTCTATACTATCTTAAAAGTATAAACTCCCTAACCTGAATGTTAAATTACTATAATATCCTCAACTTAAAAATCAATTTAGTATATTTTTTATATTGTACATTATATTTATTTAATTATATTATATGATATTGAAAGCAACTAATTTTTCGCATTGATTGTGACTTTTTCGAAAGACTGTGACTATTGCGAAGAGTTGTGACTTTTTCGAAGGGTTTTGACTTTTCCAAAGAATTGTGACTTTTTCGAATGATTGTGATTTTTTAGAAGGAATGTGACTTTTTCGAAAAGTTGTGATTTTTCCTAAGAATTGTGACTTTTTTGAAAGGTTATTTAATTATATTATATTATATTGAAATCAGATAAGATTTCACATTGAAGGATTGTGACTTCTTCGAAAGGCTGTGACTTTTCTAAGGAGCTGTGACTTTTGCGAAGAGTTGTGACTTTTTCGAAGAGCTTTGACTTTTCGAAATGTTGTGACTTTTTCGAAGAATTGTGACTTTTTCGAAAGATTGTGACTTTTTCAAAGAATTGTGACTTTTTCTAAGAATGATTGTGACTTTTTAAAAGAGGTTACTATAATACCTCCGACTTTTTCAAGGAGTTGTGACTTTTTCAAAAAATTATGATTTTTTCGAAGAGTTGTGGCTTTTTTGAATGGTTGTGACTTCTCCAAAGGGTTGTGACTTTTTCAAAGGGTTGTGATTTTTTTGAAAGGTTGTGACTTTTTAAAAAAAATTGTGACTTTTTTGAAAAATTATCACTTTTTCGACGAGTTGTGACTTTTTCGAAGGGATGTAGCTTTTCTAAAGGATTGTGACTTTTTCGAAAGATTGTAAATTTTTCGAAGGGTTGTTACTTTTCTGAAGGGTTGTGACTTTTCGAAGGGTTGTGACTTTTCTAAAGAGATTACTATAATACCCTCAACTTAGATATCAATTTAGTATATTTTTTATATTTTATATTATATTTATTTAATTATATTATATTATATTAAAAACAAATAATTTTCCATATTGAAGGATTGTGACTTTTTTGAAAGGTTGTGACTTTTTCAAGGAGTTGTGACTTTTTCGAAGAGTTATGAATTGTGACATTTTCGAAAAGGTGTGACTTATTCAAGGAATTGTGACTTTTTTGAAGAGTTGTGATTTTTTCACATTTACTTTTTTGAAGGGTTATAATTTTTTCAAAAGGTTGTGACTTGTTTGAAGAGTTGTGGATTTTTCGAAGGGTTGTCACTTTTCTGAATGGTTGTGACTTTTTCGAATGGTTGTGACAGACTAAAGTACCGTTTACTTAGAACCAATGCCTTTTTTTAAGGGTTGCGGCTTTTTCAAATAGTTTTGATTTTTTCGAATGCTTGTGACAGACTAAAGTACCGTTTAATCAAAATCGATGCCTTTTGAGTTATTTTTAACTTCTGCTGGACTATTTAGTTGATTTTTGAAATATTGAATTATTTAAGAAAAAACAAATAAAAATTATATAAGAGTGATGATATGATTTAAAACATCGTCTGTAATATTTATGATGAATATGGAACCTTTCAATTAAAGCCATAGTAATACCAGTAATATTAATCATGCAAATTTCATGATAATTTTAATGACATCTTTATTGTGTGCTGAGTCCATTCAGGTTCAATTCAGAAGGAAAAAGTAATAACCTGTTTTTGTCTAATTGCTTCCCTCCACAAAGAGTTAAGAATTGTACATTCATAGTCTCAAATCAATAAAAAGCGCCGAGCTGCTAGGACAGTTTTCAATTTACGGATTACACTGGCTGGTGGTAGTGCTCAGTTGCTGCCACTTTCTCTAGTTATTCTCTAGCTCCTTGGTTACTGAGACATGCTCAATCTAACATTGTATAATTGCTTCAATCATAAGGTAATGTGTGCCCTTGCTATGATACTTGCAGCTTGAAGGGGAAGACGCTCAGCGTGTGGCGAGAAGGCATCGTGAACGTGAAAGGGCACATAGAGAAGCAACTGTTGATACGTCAGACTTATCAGATGGAGAAAAGATAGATACTGTTGGTGACCTCTCAGCTCATGTTGATAGTGTCCGAGGAAAAATGTCCCGGGTCAGCTCTGTGGATGCGATGGCAAATTGGGCTAATCAATACATGGAAAAGAAACTTTACATTGTGTTAATCAGGCATTTGTTCTTCTCAGTTCCTGAGATCATGTCTTTAAATATATTTCATAATTAATACATATAATCAGTTCTGGCTAACAGAAACCTTGCTTGCAGTCTTCATGGCTTGATAAGGGGAAAAAATATGGAGCTTGGTCGGGATTCTGACACTGGTGGTCAAGTATTATTTCTAGCACTTCGTGGGCACAGTTACTCGTATAAGCATCACAGCAATCTGCTATCTGTCTGAATTTTTTGATGCTGTGTCTGTTGTGTTTGTGTTTCTTGTGATCGGTTTGAATCTTTCTTCAACACAGGTCAAGTATGTTGTGGAATTAGCTAGAGCTTTAGGCACAATGCCTGGAGTTTATCGTGTTGATTTGCTGACAAGACAAGTATCAGCACCTGACGTCGATTGGACCTATGGTGAACCAACAGAAATGATAAACCTAACAGACTCTGTAGATGCCATGCATGAAGTAGGGGAAAGTGGTGGTGCCTACATCATTCGCATACCATTTGGCCCAAAAGATAAATATATCCCAAAAGAATTACTTTGGCCTCATATTCCCGAATTCGTTGATGGTGCGCTTGGTCATATCGTCCAGATGTCAAAGGTTCTAGGAGACCAAACTGGTAGTGGGCAGCCACTCTGGCCTGTTGTAATTCATGGGCACTATGCGGATGCCGGTGAATCTGCTGCTCTTCTATCAGGGGCTTTAAATGTACCAATGGTTTTGACTGGCCATTCACTTGGACGAGACAAGCTGGAACAGCTACTAAAGCAAGGACGACAACCAAAAGAGGAGATAAATGCAACTTACAAAATAATGCGGCGTATAGAAGCTGAAGAGTTGTCTCTTGATGTATCAGAGATGATAATTACTAGTACACGGCAGGAGATAGAAGAACAATGGAATCTCTATGATGGATTTGATCCGAAGTTAGAACGGAAACTTAGGGCCAGAACGAAGCGCAATGTGAGTTGCTACGGCAAATTTATGCCTCGCGCAATGGTGAGCCACTAAATCTTTCTATTTGGATTAGTTCTATATTCACTGTGATAGGAATATCCTTTCTCTTTCTTTTTGTATATTCTGTACTGAGGACTTCTTGACTTCATTGTTCTTGCATCATGCTTGCATCTTTTTATTGTTCTTTTCTTTCCCTCTTTGTGTGTATATTATATTATCTTTGTTTTTCTACTTTGGCAGGTGATTCCTCCAGGAATGGAATTTCATCATATTATTCCACACGAAGGTGACATGGATGGAGATGCCGAAGGAAATGAACATAATGTTGGGAGTGCAGATCCACCCATTTGGTTGGAGGTTTCAATCACTATCTTCCTTGAATCCTTCATTTCCTAAATTAAAGATTTATGTGACTCTTGTTTCTTTTTTTGCTTCAACCATTCTTGTTAAAAACTGTGCAGATTTGATGTTGGTCCTAACTCGAAATTATAATTCTTTGACAGATCATGTGCTTCTTTACCATGTCCAATTTATGTGGCTCTTGTTTCTTTTTTTGCTTCAGCCATTCTTGTTTAAAATTGTGCAGATTAGATGTTGGTCCTAACTCGAAATTATAATTCTTTGACAGATCATGCGCTTCTTTACCAATCCACACAAGCCTATGATACTTGCACTTGCAAGGCCCGACCCAAAGAAAAACTTAATCACTTTAGTCAAGGCATTTGGAGAGTGCCGACAATTGAGAGAGCTTGCAAACCTTGTACTTTTACAAATTTTTCCTCCACTCATCAATTTTCAGCCCATTATGCAGTTAATTGTTCTGTTGTAATATCCTTCTATTCTGTTTCATTGCAGACATTAGTGATGGGAAATCGTGATGTAATTGATGAAATGTCCAGTACAAATTCATCGGTCCTTGTTTCAATAATTAAATTGATCGACAAGTATGATTTATATGGTCAAGTTGCGTACCCGAAGCATCACAAGCAATCTGACGTTCCTGAGATATATCGTCTGGCTGCAAAGTCAAAGGTAGAGCAGCAGATTACATAAATATCTGAGGCATTTTTTGATGTAAACTGTTTGTGTAGCTTGTTGGCACGTAATCTCTTTTCTACAGTACCTCCATTCTCTTATTTCTGATTGTACAATGATTACCCCGAGTAACTGCCAGATTGGAGACGCATGAATCACTTAATTGTTTTTTTCTTAACATAGCTCACTCATTTATAGTGAATCACGTGATGATACAATATATCCACGGTTGGTGTTAAACCTTAATCATGATCCAAAGATTCCAGGATAAAAGACACATAATATTCCTCATTTTCCTTATCATATTATTTAGATGGAAGTTTTGGATTGTCGAGCAGAAATGAAAGTAATTGCAGTAGTTGGAAGAGTCTTCTGCTTCAGTATTAATGAGGGATTGTGTTAAGATTTTTGGTTCAATTCCAGTGACCTTAGAATTGATTTCTAAACCTGTCTAATTCATGATAGGCTGTAATTCTTAAGGTTACTATTATACTATGCGCTGTGCATAGAAAACACAGACACAAAATGAAAAATAACAGAGTGAAAGGACAGGAACTGTGAAAGTGCTTTATTTTGGATTTTGATGATTTAACAAATTGTAGAGCAAAGGGACCTGATCAGGGGATCTGGTCCGTGAAGTTTTTGACCTACAGACAAGTCAATTTTGTACAGCTATAAAGTTGTACTTTCTACGTAGTTGTTGCGCACGGCAGCAGAAGTGCTGAAATGACAGATGTCCTCGACCAACGACGTTGTTTCTAATTATTTTTTTCTTTCTTATAAAGGGAACTTATTGCCAAAAAACAAAATGCTTTTTGCAAATCAAGAATATCCAAAGAAAAAGACATTCTTTCAAGGAAGAACATTGCTCATACTTAACAGGGACCTAATCCAGAGTTGTAGAATTTTCATTTGAATTTTGAGTTTTGTTTCTTGTGCTCTTATATTGTAAATCTATTCCTGAGTTATAAAGGATAGTAGATCATTTGCTTGTCTAAGTCTTTAGCTTGAGTCGTATTAACTAGAGTTAGTCAAATCATCTATGTATTAGTCAAGCTTCTTTCACCATTGTTTTGGTGTTCTCTTGGGTAGAGTTGCCTAGGAGTGTCAACTAGAGTTAGCTGATGTGTGGATGCAACAAAGTTGTTGTGTCTATTTCTTCAAGTCAAAATTATGGTGATTAGTTTAGTGGGCAATAGGGTTAGGCTCATTTGTGTAATAGAGTTATTAGATTAGAAAGGGTGGGGAGTTTCGTGTCCAAATTACAAGAGTTTGTAATCGACGACTTTGCTATTTGCATCTTAGTGAAAGTTGGTTGAGAGACCCTATGGGACAGGTCGTGATTTTTCCTACCTTGAGCAAGGAGGTTTTTCACGTAAAATCTTGTATGTTCTTTACTTTTTCTTTCTGTTCTTACATTGATACTGTGTCGAGGGACCTAGTCCCTGACTGTAGTGGACACATACATTCCACCAAAAAGCCTTTCAATTTCATATAGACAGCAATGTTTTTTTCACTTAGTTATAGCAGCTGAAAAAGCCAGAAAGAGCGTTGACATCTCGTAATTAAGCATCACATCTCTATGTTAAATTCACTTGTAAATATCACAATTTTGCAGGGGGTTTTCATCAATCCAGCTTTCGTCGAACCATTTGGACTCACTCTGATTGAGGTGCTCTTCTGATTTCCTCTTTTTGTAATTTCAGATTCGTGGTATCTATGCCAAGTCCATTTGCAAACTAATGTCTCCTATTCATACAGGCAGCAGCGCATGGACTGCCCATGGTTGCCACAAAAAATGGTGGTCCTGTTGACATTCACCGGGTTTGTCCTCTGATGAAGCCTACTTATTGTTTTCAGGGATTTTTTGTTTGTCCACTGGATCTGAATTTAGATGTGTCATGTTAGTTTTCAAGGACTTACGTTAGCTTTGTTTCAGGTGCTTGACAATGGTTTGCTAGTTGACCCCCATGGTCAACATTCTGTTGCTGATGCACTTTTGAAGCTAGTAGCTGATAAGCAGCTTTGGGCGAGATGTAGGGATAACGGGCTGCGAAATATACATCTCTTCTCTTGGCCAGAGCACTGCAAGACATATTTAGCACGAGTGATGTCTCGCAAACAAAGGCAGCCGAGATGGAAACGAAATGAGGATGAATGCTCCGATTCAGATCCAGATTCACCTGGAGATTCCTTGAGAGATATTAAAGATCTGTCTTTAAGCTTGAAACTCTCATTGGACGGGGATAAAAATGAAAAGAGTGATACTTCAGTGACTGCCCTGGATTTCGTGGAAAATGCCACCAAAAAGAAGAGTCAATTGGATAATATGGTATCAACACTGCCAGTAAGTAAGTGCATGGAGAAAGCAGAGCAAAGTAAGTTTCAACTGTCAAGGAGAAGGAAGCTAATTGTAATTGCGGCGGATTGTGATACCCCAGCTGGTTTGGCTGATGTTACCAAAACAATTATTGAGACTGTCAAGATGGATAAGAGTGCATCATCCATTGGCTTTATCTTGTCTACAGCCTTGACCATTGCTGAGGCGCAAACATTTTTGGAGTTGTCGATGTTAAAACCACATGACTTTGATGCTTATATCTGCAATAGTGGTGGGGATGTTTATTATCCATGTGTAAATTCTGAGGAGAAATCTTCAGGGCCTTCTTTTACGGTAGATTCAGATTATCAAACTCACATTGATTATCGCTGGGGTGGAGAGGATCTGAGGAAAACTATAATTCGTTGGGCAGATTCTCTAAATGACAAAGTTAAAAACAGAGCTGAGATAGCTATAAAGGAGATTGATTCAGCATCTTCTCATTGCTTTTCATTCAGAATAAATGATCAATCGTTAGTAAGTTGACCTCCTCAAAATAACATCTCAGTGTGACAATAGTACCTCTAATTGTTTAACTCATTTAGGTACTCTAATCCTTTGAGTTCTATCTCTTTTCTCTAGGTTCCTCCTGTGAAGGAAGTTAGGAGGTTACTCAGAATTCAGGCGCTAAGATGCCATGCAATATATTGCAAAAACGGTAGCAGGCTGAATGTGATACCTGTTCTTGCTTCAAGATCACAAGCACTCAGGTCATTTCCTGCCTATTTTCTTTGTCAGCTAAATCTTTCTTTGTAATGAATTTTCGCATTGCTAATAGTGGATCTCAAGTCGTAATTATGACTATAAGGTTAGTTTAGGTAGGCAATATTTGTCTAAGGATATGGATATTGACTATGGTAAACATTTACCACCTAATTTTCTTTTCTTTTTCATTAAAGAAATGAGGTGATGTTGAAGAGATTTTGTAGAAAAAAAGCAATTAATTCTGAAGGCCTGATAAATAATTTGCCCACCAACTACTCTTGTCATGTTAACGTTTGCTTTGAAATTCTGATGTTTACATAGAAGTCGAACAGCAACCAGTTTGTCCATTGGCTGAATGAGTATGATTTTTAGAACTGTATTTTAGGTGGAAATGCATAGTTAAAAAGTTCTACGAGTAATCCCCCCACCTTTTGATGAATCATATAAGTTCAGTGTTTGATAGGAGTGCTTTTAGTTTGTTTGATGAGATCTGTACGTAAGTAGAATTTTTTAGAATCTCTACTACTACAGAACTATTTTATCTTGAAGCACAACTTTTTTTTGCATTGGAATGAAACAAATTAGAAAGACAAAATGGAAAGAGGATTCATACAGTGGATCGGCTGAATCCAATTAGATAGGGATTGAGGTGTAGTAATTTTTGTTGTTGTTGTGATTACTCCTTTTGCTGCTGGCATATGTAAAAACAACATTAACCATTAGACCTTATGTTCAGGTACATGTTCATTCGATGGGGCATAAACTTGTCAAATCTTGTGGTTTTTGCCGGAGAAAGTGGAGACACGGATTATGAATTATTGGTTGGAGGAGTACATAAAACTGTGGTATTGAAGGGAGTTTGCAGTGATGCCTCTAAAGTTCACTCAAACAGGAACTACCCACTTGAGCATGTTTTGCCAGCCATGAATTCTAACATTGTTGAATGTGGAAGTTGCAGCAAGGAAGATATTAGTGTAGCGCTAAATAACCTTGTTTTTTCTAAGGAGTAGACGACTATTTCTTTCAAATGTGTTGGTTGCTATGTGTTGTCAGTAGTCTCTTCAAGTTCTTTATTTTATTTTACTTTTTTGTTATACAGAATGAAATGAGCTCACGATCTGTTGGAATAAAGAAACAGAAAGGTATGATGTTATTAGCAACCAAAAAGAAAAAAAGGATTTGGTACTTTGAAACTTCTGAACTTTAGTCATTATATTTAATTTCTTTTATTGTATATGTCACTCGATTAGCTAAAGTAATTAATCTTATTTTTTCCCTAGTGAATCTTCAAAAACCTTGCTGCCACCGTCATAAAACCTAAACCTTGCCTTCATTTTTTTGGTGGCTATGGCCGCCAATTCCACCGGTCAGCCCCCCACTGGAGATGATCACCAAGAGACCCATCTAGCTCTAGTCCCTAAACTAAAATGTCATGACCTGAGCCTAGGGCCTAGATGTGACATGGCGAATGGAAACCCGAAGGTACCCTAAACAAGTCTCATAACATTCTTAACCACATCCTTGGTTGCGGAATATAATACAATCATCAATTAGTCAAACTAAGGGGATTCGGGACTTAGGACGCAAGCTATGGAGAAATAGGTAAGGGACTTCCATCATTCAAACTCATCAAACAACACTAAGGGAATGGGATAATGGGACACACTCTATGGTGAATAGGGACTTAGGATATTTCACCACCTCATAATCAACATCATAAACTTCAACATACATGGGAAAAGGACTAAGGAGTAAGTCTCCATAGAAGCTTAGACATCACGCAATACGTACATAACAGAAGTATCCAACAACACCTTTAAACATGAGTAGGAAGGGGGCCAAGACATGTCTCACCCTCAAAATAAGAAGTAAAGTAATAATGTCTCAACATAGCAAGCTAGATAGAAAATGGGTACTTCCCTCGAACTAGAGGACTCACCACAATACAATGTCTTCACGAACTGAACTAGCCATGAGGAGGTGGATAAAGAAGTGCTCTGGTACCTACATGGTTAGATCATGTAGGCAAAAAGTATACGTTAGTACTTTGAATGTACTAGTATATGGGATGCAATGCAATAATAGATCATAAGTTACACAGTCAAAATGCATAATCATATACAATAAAAACAAGCTTAATATGACATGCATGGGTAATGCTTTGATGAAATCATACATGGAAGTGAAACATAACTTCTTGTCACCATACATATGTGGGAGGAGACTGTAACCGACATATAAGACTATGCGAGCTACTACATGGAATTCGATGAACTCTTTTCATTGGAAAGAGGGGAATCTACTTGCCAAGGTAGAACTCCATAAGCTTGCACATGCATCTTTAGTGACTAATGGCCTACATGGATCCACTAGCCTAGCTTACAAGGGCTCCTATAATGGCACATAGTTAATGAGACAAAGGGTTGCTGTAACGACCCAAGCTTAGAGCCTAGTCGTCACACGACGAATGAGATACCCATAGGCACCTCACCTAAGCCATCTTAACATATCAAACATTCATAGGCATAAAACTCATAAATCATGCAGAAGAAAATGGGATAGGGTCTATTAGATATCATTAAAAATAAAGGCAACATCTTAAAATATACATAGTGTCCATACACATACCACTAGACCACGGATAAATGGGAACCGGTAAACGGTCGATTTCCCTCAAATAGAAAAGAATTCAAACTTTAACAACATAAATGCAAAAACCTCCAAAAACCAACATATACATCAAGTCCCAAAATAAATAGCAAGAAAGTAAATAGGTGGAGTCCAGAGTTGAGT
Organism: Solanum aculeatissimum; assembly: GCA_038996855.1. Taxonomy (NCBI): domain Eukaryota; kingdom Viridiplantae; phylum Streptophyta; class Magnoliopsida; order Solanales; family Solanaceae; genus Solanum; species Solanum aculeatissimum. The sequence continues at coordinate 15,374 of JBCEWC010009823.1, forward strand.
GATCACCACAATCAAACTAGTCTTGAACGTCTGAAGAAATAGGCACGAGCCAGGGGAGGAGCACCTATCCCTACATGGTTAAATCATGAACGCAAAATATGCGTTAGTACTTTTGGAATGTACTAGGTATGTTAGATGTAATGCGAATATGAAATTGTAATGCAATCATTCATAAGTAGAGACTTGCATGCATGGAACGGTAAAAGTAACATTAACATGAGTTTAAGCATGCACAAAGAATATAGTTCAATATGAGCAAGAATAATTCATAAATGGAACACATATGATGGAACCAAGACATGGATCATAGATAGTGATGGGCAAATTTTCTGAAGTTGTATCTATGATTAACGGGATGGGTCGTGGTCCATTCCACGACCCGTAGACTTGCTCATGAAAGGGAGGCTTAGAGATTTGCTAAATTTCTGAAAGTTAAGACGAAGGAACCTACGGACCGTAGTCCAATCTATGAGTCATCAAAAGTAGCTTGTACTTGGATGACATATTTTAAAGATGCAAACTACGAAACCTTTCCACGAGCTGTAGACGGAATCACGACCCGTAACTTGGCTTATGGATTGTTCTTGGAGACTTTTAGTGGATACTTTTTGTACTTATCTTTGGATCTAGATCTTGCAATTTACGTGGAGGTTTTGGATTTTATGTTCTTTAATTCTTCATTGTAAGTCTTAAATTATGCAAATATATAACATGATTCCTTCATCTAATACGAACATGAGTAGTTAAATCCACAACTAGGGTTGTGGGAACCACAAAGAACTATCAAAGTAAAAAACTAAATAATTTGTAATCCTTGGAAAGTGTGCATGCATGTATTATTTATTTCTCTGTTTTGAATGGTTTTTAACAGTGGCCAACATTGGAACTTGCCTCACTCTTACTCACCGGCCCAAGGGGGTAATGAATGGGAAAGGGATAAATAATAGGATTCAACGTGAGCACATTCATCTAATCAATCTGAATGACCCAAGGGATGGTTGTACTGGGACCAGGGTAAGGGTTGGTAATACGATACTAGTAGATGATCTAAGTTTCATGTTGAAATTTCCTAGTTATCAGCCAAAGGAATTAGGTGACCATAACTTACCATTTCTGTATGCTACACACTAGAAAAGGATACAATTATTTGGTTATTCTGCGTTAGAAATTCACAAGGAACATAAAACCCTAGTTACTTCTCTCATTGAATTAGTAGTACTTGCATTGAATATTGTTCTTAGTTTAGGTTTGAATAATTGCTTTTACACAAAAATCCCCCCTTTTAGAAGTAAGTCAATTAATTCATCTAAATTGCTTAAATTACTCCAGGTTTAGACCATATTGCTCGTGGGATCGACCCTAACCATTGTTAGGTTCTATATTTTAAACAACAACCATTTATACCTTAATTAGGAGGTGTAATTTGGACGTGATCAAATTTTAGCACTGTTACCGGGGAATACGACTTTTAGATTGGTTTAGTTAGGTTGATTTGAGAGTTAATCCTTATGTCCTTATTTTATGTATTTTTGTTTCTTTTTCAGCATACAAGTGTAGTGTATGCCCAATACTCATAGTTGAGGCAATCCGCTGACTCCATTTGATCTTGAGAGACAAAGAACATTATGTAGAATGGCTCAAAACAAAGCCAATAATGCTATAAACAATGCACTCAACTTGAATAACCAAAACCCACCACCACTAAAGGTGGATAATCAACTACCACAAGATCAATAAGCAGTAGCAAATGGGTGAAATCCGTATAGACTTGATCCTACCGACAGTGAATGTTATGGGAGTTATCATGTTACCCTCTCTATTGAAAGATACTAAGTTTGTCATATCTAGTAGGTTACTACAAATATTGCAACTTAGAGGTTTGTTCTCGGGCCTACCATCAGAGGATCCGCATAGCCATCTACACAATATTGTTTTCGTCTGTAAGAGCATGATAGAAAATCAAAATCTTTCCATGGATGTTGTTGGGCTCCATGTCTTTCCATTATCTCTCATAGGTAAAACAACCGTATAGTTATCTGAGCTCCCTCAGAGCTCTATTACTACATGTGTGGAAATGTAAAAAGCCTTTTTGGAGAGGTATTTTCCCAAGTCAAAGAAATTAAAGATTAAGGATCAGATAAATTACTTTGAGAAATTGCCTGGTGATTCTATAAGCGCTACATAGGAATAGTTTACTAAGTGATTGAGATGTGTTCCAGATCATAAAATTGTTGATGATTCCTTAGTGGAAATCTTCTATCGGCCATCAGATGATAATTGCAAAGTGGTAGTCGATACTCTAATAGGAGGTTCATTATTAGATTGCACTTTTGTGGATGTGGCTTAATGACCGAAGATGGTGGCAAAGACTAACCGTGCATAGGGCACAAGGGAATTAGTGAAAATAAAAAGCTCTTTTTAAGTCATTACAAATTTGAAGCAAGCTAAGATCAATGAATTTTTTTTACAAGAGTTAGCTTGGATTAGTACTAATGTTGGGCTACTAATGAAGCAAAACTAGGAACGGGTGAACATAGTCAGTCATCAACCACCAAAAGCACCCATTTACGAGGAGCAGTGTTATGAGGAGGATACTTGTTTTATGATAAATCATATGGGGGTTTCTGGACCAACGCCCAAGGGCCCCACCAGGACTATTAGCCCAAGGTCAAGGAACCAAGGTTGAAACTATAGTAGAGATAACGTATACAGGGATAACAATCGAGGTGGATATTATGATAGAAATAGAGGATATGATCGAGATGGTGATTGGGTTTGTAGAGATGGTTATCGAAACGAACCATATATGCTACCACAAAATCATGACTTTGGGTGTCACGACCCGAATAGGGGGCCTAAATGTGACATGGAGAAAGAGGACCCGAAGACCCTCGATCAAGCCATCATAGCATCATTACACTCATCATCGGTTCGGA